>WNWK01002319.1:47045-216101 GCA_009830355.1 Cherax destructor | reverse complement strand
CTGACAGAGTACAAGCTAGGCGGACAAAGGCTACAAACCTCGGCAAAGAAGAAAGACCTTGGAGTGAGTATAACGCCTAGCACGTCTCCGGAGGCACACATCAACCAGATAACTGCGGCAGCATATGGGCGTCTGGCAAACCTTAGATTAGCGTTCCGTTACCTTAACAAGGAATCGTTCAAGACACTGTATACCGTGTACGTCAGGCCCATACTAGAATATGCAGCACCAGTCTGGAACCCACACCTGGTCAAGCACGTAAGGAAACTAGAGAAAGTGCAAAGGTTTGCGACAAGGTTAGTTCCACAACTCAGGGGTCTGTCTTATGAAGAAAGGTTGAGGGAAATAGGACTAACAACACTGGAGGAAAGAAGGGTCAGAGGAGACATGATAACGACATACAAAATACTGCGGGGAATTGACAAGGTAGATAGTGACAGGTTGTTTCAGAGAGGGAACACAGATACAAGGGGACACAACTGGAAGCTGAAGACTCAGATGAGTCAAAGGGATGTCAGGAAACACTTCTTCAGCCACAGAGTAGTCAGGAAGTGGAATGGACTAGAGAAAGATATAGTGGAGGCAGGAACCATACATAGTTTTAAGACAAGGTATGATAAAGCTCATGGAGCAGGGAGAGCAGAGACCCAGTAGCAGACAGCGAAGAGGCGGGGCCAGGAGCTGAGACTCGACCCCTGCAACCACAATTAGGTGAGTACAATTAGGTGAGTACACACACACACACGAAGAGGCAGATCCATGAGCTGTGAATCGACCCCTGAAACCACAAATAGGTGAGTACATCACCTTACGAAAAACAAATACGAGCAATATTCTTAACAATCCCTAAGATACACAGCACAATATTACCAAGATTGGTGCAATGTTCACTGATCTTGATAATTAAAAGTCAAGAGTATTCAGTAAGATGCACCAAAGAGATCGCTGTTGCGTGTCTATCATCCTTGCCCAGCTCTCTGGCTTAATTATTCACTCCTCCCACTTCTGATTTTACTCGTGGATCCTTAGTTATATTGTCAACTACGAAGTGTCATCTTATCTGGTTCTCAATTTATCGTGATTTGAAAATGCATTGCCTAAATTTTAAGGAAAGATTGGAAGGCTGCAGGTTGGAGAATCCTTTAAACTGTTCGCTCATTGGATGGACAATGGTGAATGTGTTTCTTTGTTTAGGTCTCCCTACTTGGGTGCGATACGGCTGATTTGGTTAAGAAAAAAAGACTTATCTTCCAACGTGACGCCTAAAATGTAGGTAGTCTGACAGCAAGCCATATTTGCTCTTAGTGCCACGTACACCAGTGAGCCTAAAACATGGTTTCCAGCTATATTATTCTCCTCCTGTATGCTCTGATACTATATATACTCTGTCCCTCAGAGAGAAGATACCTACTTAAACTTGTTTCCGCGAGGTGCAGAGTATAGTATAGCTCGTGAGGCCAGAACATACAGGACGAGAATAAAATAGCTGGAGACCAATCCTGAGGCTCACTGGTGTGCAAGGAGCTGGGAAGAAGCATGGCGTACTAACAGGATACATAACGTTTAGAGACATCTGCAGCTAAGTGGTTTAAGACGTCACGGTGGGAGCTAGACCAAACTCGTGGACAGCGACCAAAGTAGGTTCGAATCCTGCTGGCTGCCATATTTCTGTACATTATATATATATATATATATATATATATATATATATATATATATATATATATATATATATATATATATATATATATATATATATATATATAATGCAGAACAACCACTGTGAAAAAATAGTGAAATTCAGAAGACCTTTTGTGACTTCTCACATTATCATCAAGCGCAATTTAATTTACTCTAATCCAACAAAAAATATTTTAGAAAAGTTTACAGTAATTTAATAATAAACAAACAAAATAAAATATATTTTTTTCGTTAGGTTCAGAGTGATTTTTGCCTAATTATGGAATGCACAAATTTTCGCTTGCCTTATTCGGCAAGAAGAGCGTTGTTATTTAAGCCAGAATCACAAGTTTTTACCTATTCTGCACGACATGTATATATTTAGGAGCGATACTATTCTCAACGCCCCTCGCATAAACGAGAGAGACAAGTGAAATTACCACTGTCCTGACACTTCACTGAAGTATAGCTCATCGACTGGTCATATTAAACACGGGTACACGAGACATACAGCGGCCATAACACTTACCAACCTGGACATATCATCTTTGAAATTCACACTAAAGACATAAGCTGTCTCGTGTCTGAATGTCATTGTCTGTCTCATGTTTCCAAAATTGTACATCTTCCTTTGGCCCACCGTGGCAAAGAGTGTATCGATATCTTTATCCCTAGTGTTTGGTAATAACCTGTGCTGCAACCTGGTCGTTGTATCGCTTTTATGAGGCTTTGATATGCATATTTCTCTTTGCTGCTTACTAGCCACATTGCAATGCAGAATTGGATGCTCTTAATACTGTCACTTAACTCGCTTATCATTTGTCTTGAAGCTAATTCAAGAAAGAACATAAAAAGTTCCTTTTGCTGAACTCTAAATTAAAATAGTATAAAAAGAATTGTCACACACGTTATCTTATTAGTAGATTTAAAAAAAAAATTCTCTCGAGAAACTAATTTCACGAGAATTATTTTTTTAACTCATCGACCGTCTGCCACCGAGGCACGGTGACCCAAAAAAAAAAAGAAACAAAGTTTTTCTCCTATTTACATTTAGTAATTTATACAGGAGAAGGGGTTACGAGAATTAATATTGTGCTAAACTGATCATATCGTCGGAAGTTCTCCACCCTTTCACTCTAGCTTTCTGGAAGGCCCATTTTCCAGATCAGAAATCATGCTTTAAGCATTTTTCGGTGATTTAACTTATAAGGACATCGCATGCTGAAAATGCAATTCACCGATTACTTAAAAAAAAAAAAGATAGCTATCCAGAAAAAAAAAAATTAATTCCAGTCGAAAAGAATTGAACTTTCTCATTGTCCGTACTGTAGTAAACTGCATTTCTTCCAAGAGTATTGTACCCTTTCATCATCAGTGTTTCTAGACGTTATTTTCCATTAAGACTGCAGCCTCCCTGGCATCTTCTTCGTCTGTACATCGCCTAAAATTTCCAGATGCTCTCTTCCTCTCGACGTGCCATGGTTCCTGCATCAGTACCCGAGAGAGAGACATTTTCAACGCCCTTGTAGTGGAATTTTGATTCCACCAGCCTCTCTACCATTCCCCTCCCTAGGGGGAGGTGTCAGTGACGTCAGAGTCCTTGTGATCGTCGGTACTCCACTAAGAGGGAGAGAGAGGTTGCCTTTATAATCCTCAGAACGGAAAGAGAAATTACGTTATTTTGACATATCTTAGTAATGACTTGATGTAGAACCATCATACGTTGATCCCTCAGGTCTAGGACCTCGAAGTTATGAAAGACATAGTGACCGACACTTTTACATGTACAGAACACTTAATCAGCATTCATTATTTTTATGTTATTTTCATTAAGATAATTTAACTTTTGCTGTTATGTTCCATCCTACTAAACACTAGTTACAATGTTTATCATCATTTTGTAATAAACAATGTATTATCATCATATCATAATCTGACTGATCTACCAATTCAAACTCACTCAAATTACTCCAATATTTTGTTCATAGTCTATAAGCCATTAAACTAAGCTGCCCCTAATGCCAAGGCATGCCAGAGGCTCTCCTTGCACCTCAATTTATGATTGTAATGTAAACCCATGTACACCAGCAAAGAAATAAAATTGTATTTGTATTTGTATTTGTATCTTTTCTGGCAATTGAACCGGAGGCGGGATTTTAGTCTTCCTAAAACTAGATTCCACATAAGGTGTACACTACGCCAGCAAGGGGCATACCCATGATGCTAAGGCCAACCTATAATTTTAATAGCGCTTCAACACCTAGTTAAAGACGGCTGTATGGGAGTACTGAAGGCTCATCTAAGTAATTTGTGGATATTTAGGCTTACGCTGCATTCACAGTCGAGTGTAGTGAAGGTGACCTTGTTTTCTTACCCATTCGTGGTGTAAGTCTCTCTGGTGGCATGATCCCTGCAGTCACTTAGACAGCCCTGCAGTCACTTAGACAGCAGGTGACTGGTGACTACTAGCATCGCCACATGGTTTTAGCAAGTCTTGCTGGTGGGATGACCCTGCAGTGACATAAGATAGCAGGTGATTGCAATCTATGAAATCAGTTCTATATGACTATGAAGTTAACAATTACATCAGTGTATCGATCTGTGTATAGTAAAAAGAAGAGCAGAGCGGAAATCAGCAACTAGAGACCGTCAATAAGGTTTCAGAAAGGATCACTCAGCTGCTGATCAGTGGTTAACCTATTTACTATGTGGTACCAGACACTGAATGAATCCAAGGTCAGCTGTGTAGTAGCACTGGGCATTGTTGGTGCTTTCGACTGAGTATGGCACCAGGGATTCTTGACTAAACTGCAAGCACTGGGAATCGTTGGCTCTACACTATGCCTAATCAGTGATTACCTTCTAGATCTATAAACGTAGTTCTCATTGGGACAGAGTCAGCAAGACATTCTATTGGTGCAGGTGTTTGTTATGGAATGTCTACTTCAATGATCTTCATTTTAGAGTCCCATTCGTATGCAGACGACTATGCTAAGACATTTACTACATCAATCACCAGCTTACTGCTATATCAGCCTGGAGAAAACGATGGCTGGTCACATTTGCTCCTGAGAAAACACAAATGATGTTGGTCTCTAAGCACCATGATGGTATTGCTGGAGCAGTGGTAAGAATGAATAGGAAAGTGTTGGCACCAGTGGACGAACTTTATATCTTTGGGGTGAAATTTGACTCCGAACTGACTATGAAGAACCACGTTGTAAATCTTGCAAAAAAAAAGTGGCCAGGAAGCATATAGCACTTAGATGTATCTCGCATCTGCTCGACAATAGAAGTTGAAAGATTCTGTTCGAGGCACAGGTAAGCTCACACGTTGACTATGCTCCACTTTCTTGGAGCATACTTGACAGAATAGCATACTTGGCAGAATAGAGAACAGAGCAAGATGGCTTATCTCTCGCCTGGACCCAGCCTGGATAGATCTGTCATTTCAGCAGAGCCTTCAACACAGGAGGAATGTGGGTGGCCTTACTGTTATGTACAAGGCCAACATTGTCAAAGCACCACACATGGACAGCGACAAGTGAGCTTCTATACAACAAGACGGGCAGTAAACAGCAACACTCTGACTGTACCCTTCTCCAGAACATCGCTTCATCTGAGATCATTTATTCCTAGGATGACTCGAGTCTGGAACATGTTCGTACAGCATAACAAAATCACCTTAATAAAGTCAGTTGACCAAATGAAATCGCTGTCCCACAGATGGCTCCAACTTCATCCTGTTCCCTATTTGTATGTCATAACAATAAAGAGCTTTCAAATGAACTGATATAGGCAACAGCTATAAGCTTGTAAATAAAGTTAGGAATCCTTAATCTAACCTTGAAAGAGAGAGACAGGGAGAGACAGAGAGAGAGAGAGAGAGAGAGACAGAGAGACAGAGAGACAGAGAGTGAGAATAACTTTTCTCTTTTTTCCTTATCATCCAAAACTCGTGAGCAGTATTCATATCGTTCTCAGCTTTCAGCGCTGGAAGTGTACAAGCATGTTACCAAAAAAATATCGTAGCGACCATATTCAGAACCCTTCTGGTATTCAATCAACAAAACATTTCGTCAGATATTTTTCCAAAATTGTGCACACTATACGATTTCCCTTTTTCCCAAATTTCGCTGCGTTTTTGAGAGAATCCCACATTCATACTGGGAATAAGGAAATAAAATATTGAGAAAGTATTATCTAAGACACAACGAGGTGTTTTTTTTTTTCCTTGACTCACAATTTTGTTTTCTCAAACTCGGGGACGTCTCTATTTTGTTTGTTTCTGGCCTTAAAGTTTTGCCTCAGTGACGCTTATTATTTTATCTTAATCTTCCAAATGCTCTGCTAATATGTCTTTTAAAAATTCTGCTAATAAGGCAGTTAATTTTTTACTCATCTGTCTTTTTTGTCCCTAATCTGCTTCTATGTCCTTTAGTGTTCTTCTGTTATGTCTCTTAATATTTCGCTTCTGTAGCCTATAAAGTGGAAGCATGCAACGAAAAAAATAAAAAAGTATGTAGCAGTTTAATCCAGGAACCGTCTAAGTATTGGACGAACAATATATTTTATCAGATATTATTTAAGACTGTGTACACTACATTGCTTGACTTATTCCCCCTGCTGTATAACCCTTGTGGTTTAGCGTTTCTTTTGATTATAATAATAATTGACTTATTCCCAGACGTCGCTGCATTTAAGCACACATCTGACTTAGTGACTCCTATTGTTGTACATGTAACACTTTTAATGATCTGTCTTGATAACCTTTAATATTCTCTCTCAAAGGTCCTTAATGTTCTGCTTATGTGCCTAAAATTAATGCTATGTATGCTAATTATCTATCACTATGGCACTTAATGTTCTGCCTCTGTGATAAATATTATTCTGACTCTTTGACCCTTGACAAAGCCTTTATAATCCTCAGCAGAAAAGAGAAATTAGAAAGAGAAAAGAGAATATAGAAAGGAACAAGAGGGAATAGTTAGGGACGAAAGAGTTCAGTAAAGAGATAAAAATATTAGGCTTCGAGAATTAGCAGTCTTAAAAATTCAAAGGAAGTTAGAACACAAGTTCTTGACAAACAGAAGAATTTCCAAAGATACTATTTCCTTATCACATTTGGCTGAGTCATTTATAGAAGACTTTTCAGCGTAGCCAAAATGAAAAAAATATTGATATGTTCTTGAATAAATTAAACGACTTGCATCCGTCCTTGGAAATTAATTATAAATGGGAAACCACAGATAAACTCCATTCCTCGATGTTGGAAATAAATGGTATAAAATGCCGACACAATGGAAAAATATACACATAAGCAGTATAATGTGATCCTTTATTGACAACGTTTCGCCCACGCAGTGGGCTTTATCGAGTCACAGACAGATCTACCTGGAAAATGAGTAACATGAATATATATAGGGTATAGTCAGGTGGAGAATGCTGGGTCAGGTGGAGAAAGCTGCATGTGACAGTCTTAAAAGTAGTGTGATAGTTTAAAACCTTGTGTGACTTAAAGGACCTGTAGTGTTCCATTCTTGAGTTCTAGGTGGGATAGCGTTGAAGAAGTTTCTTGGCAATAGGTTCAGCTATGTTGTAGAAACCGTTGTTCTGGTTGAAGTTGTTGGATATACAGATAAGTGATGATTCCAGGATTCTTCGGTATTGCGTGTTGTCTTCTTTGGCGATGAGTCTTGCGTTTCTGTAGTTGATTAAATGGTTGTGTAAATTTCGGTGTTGAACACAGGCATTTCTTGAGTCGTCAGATCTGCCTGCGTACTGGTGTTCTGAAATGCGTGTTTGGAGGTCTCTGGATGTTTCGCCGACGTATAATTTGCTGCAGCCATTACAAGGGATTGTGTATACCCCTGCCGTGGATTGAAGCTTTTCCTGTCTGTTACTGGTAATGTCCTTGATGGTGGTGGATGTGGAGGTGGATACTCGGAATGAGGTCTTACAAAAAATGTTGGAAACGTGTTTGGAAATGGAGTTGGTGGGAAGGCCTATGTATCTCTTCTCAGCAGTGCCTTCTCTGGGTGTGTTGAAGATGTTTAATGCCCGTCGTCTGCAGTCTCTAATGAAGTGACGAGGATAGTGAAGTTTGGAAAAAACTTGTTCAATGAGGGAGCATTCTTCTTCAAGGAACTCACTGCTGCAGATTCTGAGTGCGCGCAGGAAAAAGCCTATAATTACACCACGTTTAGTTTTGGTGTCGTGGTGAGAGTAGAAGTGGAGAAGATCGTGTTGATTGGTAGGTTTTCGATAGACTTTAAAACGAAGTTCATGGTCAGCTTTGCAGAGAAGAACATCAAGGAAGGGAAGAGTGTTGTCGACTTCTTCATCTAGTGTAAACTGGATTGATGGCTCGCAAGACTCATCGCCAGAGAAGACAACACGCAATACCGAAGAATCTTGGAATCATCACTTATCTGTATATCCAACAACTTCAACCAGAACAACGGTTTCTACAACATAGCTGAACCTATTGCCAAGAAACTTCTTCAACGCTATCCCACCTAGAACTCAAGAATGGAACACTGCAGGTCCTTTAAGTCACACAAGGTTTTAAACTATCACACTACTTTTAAGACTGTCACATGCAGCTTTCTCCACCTGACCCAGCATTCTCCACCTGACTATACCCTATATATATTCATGTTACTCATTTTCCAGGTAGATCTGTCTGTGACTCGATAAAGCCCACTGCGTGGGCGAAACGTTGTCAATAAAGGATCACATTATACTGCTTATGTGTTTATTTTTCCTCGATGTTGTTATTAATGGGGTTGATTTGAGCGCATACTTTTACCATGTATCATGGCATGACCAAAAACTTATTAAATGAATATTGACGTCGATGTTTCTGAGAGCTTGTAGTTCGTACCATCCATGTTAGGCTGGAGAAATATCTGAACAAATGCAATGTTTTCAGGGATCTACATTTCATTATATGATGTAAATATGTTGCCAAAAACTTTATAAAGATCAGAATCCCATAGATAAAGCCAATAATAAATGCTACCCTATTATTAAAAGGTGAAAGAAATAACAAGTGGAGATTAATGTAGCAAACAGGAATAGTAATACTGTCAGTAGACCAAAAATATTCCTCAATGAAAATGTTGACTAAGATGAATATTTTTACTTCTTGAAAGAAATTCCCCCCCCCCCAAAAAAAAAAAAAAAAAAAAAACGTATTTATATAACAGAATTGATATTCGAATTATCAAAAGAAGCATCGGTCACTTCTCTTAAAAATAAAGTTTCTAAGATACTATTCTTACATAACTGCAAGTTGGTGCTTAAATTTAAAAAATATATACATAGGCATGGTCATAATGAAAGCTTACAAAAAACTAAAAATGGTTCTAACTGACCATAATTTTTAAAGAGGTGGACTGGTAAGCCAGCGGAAGGCCTCGGTCAGGTGACCAAAAGCTCCAGCGGCGGGTCATCATCTGACTAAGACCCGCGTCAGGAAATAATTGTCCTGTTTCCTGATGAACCTAACCTAACCTAGCTTACAAAAACAAATGGTTATACCATAATTTTTAAAGGGGTGGACTGGTAAGCCAGCTGAAGGCCTCAGTCAGATGACCAAAAGCTCTAATGGCGGGTCATCATCTAACACCCGCGTCAGGAAATATTTGTCCTGTTTCCTGACAAACCTAACCTAATTTTACAACAGCAATTCCAGACACATAACTTATGGGTAAATTTACTTTAAAATGATAAAAAAAATATTTCCAGGTCAAATCGCACCTCAGCAAAACACTTGACAATAAAGATGTTGGTTGAAGCAACAATAAAGATGTTGATTGTAGCAGCAATAAAGATGTTAGTTGTATCAGCAATAAAGATGTTGGTGGTAGCAGCAATAAAGATGTTGGTTGTAGCAACAATAAAGATGTTGTTGTATCACAATAAAGATGTTGGTGTAGCACAATAAAGATGTTGGTTGTAGCAAACAATAAAGATGTTGGTTGTAGCAGCAATAAAGATGTTGGTTGTAGCAGCAATAAAGATTTGGTTGAGCAGCAATAAAGATGTTGGTTGTAGCAGCAATAAAGATGTTGGTTGAGCAGCAATAAAGATGTTGGTTGTAGCAGCAATAAAGATGTTGGTTGTAGCAGCAATAAAGATGTTGGTTGTAGCAGCAATAAAGATGTTGGTTGTAGCAACAATAAAGATGTTGGTTGTAGCAACAATAAAGATGTTGGTTGTAGCAGCAATAAAGATGTTGGTTGTAGCAGCAATAAAGATGTTGGTTGTAGCAGCAATAAAGATGTTGGTGGTAGCAGCAATAAAGATATTGGTTGTAGCAACAATAAAGATGTTGGTTGTAGCAGCAATAAAGACGCTGAGATTTACTTCTCGTGGTGTAGTCACTGGATTATATGATACATCTTAGTTTTGTTCATTTAATCACAACTTTCTGACTCCAGCTGAAGAGGACATGTGGCTTGGTGTTGTGAAACAGAGTCCAGTTAGCCAGACTTGAGTCCTGAGTCATGAAAGAGGGATATAGAACGCATGCATTTTGATGGATGGGTGGGAGTGTTGAGGTACCTAGGTTAAGATATACTGTGTAGTCTACGCACTTTAGACATGACAGCTATTCAGTAATTTAAAGTGAATGTGGGGTTTTTTTTTATGTAACTCTACATAGGTGGGATGTAGCCGAAGAGGCACCATAAATAAATATATATGTCGTGCCTAATAGGTCAAACTTGCGATTTTGTCTTAAATAGCAACGCTCTTCTTGCCGAATAAGGCAAGCGAAAATTTGTGTTTACAATAATTTCGCCAAAATCATTCTGAACCTAACGAGAAAAATATATTTCATTGTGTTTATTTATTATTAAATTATTGTAAACTTATTTAAAATATATTTTGTTGGATTAGGCTAAATTAAATTGCGCTTGTTATAATAAGGTTAAGTAAGTTTTCTTAAGGTCCCTTTGGTACAAAATTATTAATTTTTACCTTTAAACGTTTAAGAGAAAATTTTAGAAAGGACTTAATTTTAAATGAGTTCTTGATCTAAATGGTCAATTTTGCTTATATGGCACGATATATATATATATATATATATATATATATATATATATATATATATATATATATATATATATATATATATATATATATATATATATATATATATATATTTATCTTCTTTCAACATGTCGGCCGTTTCCCACCGAAGCAGGGTGGCCCAAAAGAAAAACGAAAGTTTCTCCTTTTACATTTAGTAATGTATACAGGAGAAGGGTTACTAGCCCCTTGCTCCCGGCATTTTAGTCGCCTCTTACGACACGCATGGCTTACGGAGGAAGAATTCTGTTCCACTTCCCCATATATATATATATATATATATATATATATATATATATATATATATATATATATATATATATATATATATATATATTACTCTTTCTTATACTGCTAGATCCAGTACACTATAGAACCTGCAACAGTTATCTTGAGACTGTCTCACCTTGTCGTTCAGGTTAGTTACATTCTGTGATAAGAATCGGGTTGTATTAAACAAATTGGTCTCTCTACCTCTCCCACGAGATGTACTGTGCAAATATCTGCTCTGGCCAGTCTTTCTCAGATGGCAACATACAAAGACCTTTAAAACTGAACTCACATTTGCTGTTTCTTGTGCATCAACCATCTGCTAGTCAGATCAGCTGGTTTGTGAACCGTGGGAACATGCAATCACAAGACACAAAAGGGGACTTTTAAGAAGACTTAGTTATATTATTTTTTAATGTTCTACTAACCATTAGGATTTTTTTTTCTAAGTTATTTTTTTTTTAATTTAAAAATAATGCCACGAATAGCAAAGCTGTTTCGATGAATTTAGGATTCAGACTTCCATAGAAATTTTTGTACCACATATCTACCCACAGGAGAGAGAGAGAGAGAGAGAGAGAGAGAGAGAGAGAGAGAGAGAGAGAGAGAGAGAGAGAGAAGATGATAGAGAGATGGAAAGTAAAGAAAAGCAAACGACTGATCTTTACTAAAATCACGGCAATTGATTTACCTTACAAAAAAATATATATGTGAGACAACATACCATTTCAAAAACAAAATAATTAGAAGACTGAATTAGCTTTAGTTTTTAAATATAATATTTAAAAAAAAATGCATTATATTAGAATTGTTTGAAGTAGTATTGCTTAATTTCTCACCTAAGTACAAAAATTCATTACTGCTCCAGAAATGCAAAAATTATATTCATATTCCTGAATAGGAGAAAAGTAATAAGAAAAAAATATAAAACATTTCTTTCTGGTACTGAATCTGATAAACAAAATCTGGAATAAGTTCTAAATTTTAAATTATATATTTAAAAAAGCTGATAATTACCATGTCAACAGCTAGGCGACACAATTATATTACCTCTATGTAAATGAATGGTTCAGAGAACCGACAAGTTGTAAAATTAGACACATATGCAACACTTGGGTATCTTTATTGAGGAAACGTTTCGCCACACAGTGGCTTCATCAGTCCAATACAAAGAAGAAAGTAGTAATAAAAGGAGGAGTTTGAGGTAATCAGTCCCTCGGCCTGGAGTCGATGTGTTCAGTCCATCAATCTTTAAGTAAATACAACATAAGGCAAATAGAAGTTGCTTATATACTGTAGACAGGTGAGATGAAGCAGGAGGAGGCGGGTCATAGTGGTATCAACCACTAGTCGAAGTAAGTCCTTGTCCAAAGGTTTGGATAAATGTTGAAGAATCCCTTGGTATTTACTTAAAGATTGATGGACTGAACACATCGACTCCAGGCCGAGGGACTGATTACCTCAAACTCCTCCTTTTATTACTACTTTCTTCTTTGTATTGGACTGATGAAGCCACTGTGTGGCGAAACGTTTCCTCAATAAAGATACCCAAGTGTTGCATATGTGTCTAATTTTACAACTTGTCGGTTCTCTGAACCATTCATTTACATCCTGTCTGACACAGCAACTTCTTGGGATCTTGATACAAAGGGATTCTTCAACATTTATCCAAACCTTCGGACAAGGACTTACTTCGACTAGTGGTTGATACCACTATGACCCGCCTCCTCCTGCTTCATCTCACCTGTCTACAGTATATAAGCAACTTCTATTTGCCTTATGTTGTATTTACTTAAAGATTGATGGACTGAACACATCGACTCCAGGCCGAGGGACTGATTACCTCAAACTCCTCCTTTTATTACTACTTTCTTCTTTGTATTGGACTGATGAAGCCACTGTGTGGCGAAACGTTTCCTCAATAAAGATACCCAAGTGTTGCATATGTGTCTAATTTTACAACATATTACCTCTAGTTTATGTTTATATATATAAAATATATCAAAACCTGTCCAGTGCTGACACTCTCAGTGAATTTTTTTTGTCTATGAACAGTAGTTAGACTGTTGGGTTTAGTCCTGACTCTTTCTCTTCTACTTCAGCTCTTCCTCTCACCGGCTATTCTTCTTCTGTCCCCACTTCCCCCTCGCCCCTAGTGGGTCCTTACCTGAGAGTCTGAACTAACTAACTGTGAATTTTAAGTAAAGTTTTTGAAATAAAGACTTGTGGAACACTTTCAGGGGCGTTTTAGAGTTCATGAAACTGAGTTAAGACTAGTAAAAGATGTCCTGGTTCTCAAGGATGAGATTCTAGCTCTCAAGAGGTTCTAGTTCTAAGGAATGAGGATGAGAAATTTAAATCTCATTTACATAAGGAATGTGAGGTGGTTGTCATTAATGAAGAGAAACATGTTGGATGAAACGAATGGAAAATGGTTTCTGGAACTGAGAGAAATATGAAAGCAAGGAGGGTTGAAGCAAGGTTAGAGAACAGAATTTGCTATGCTATTCTTTAGGACGAGTGTGTACTTGTGGATAAGATTCATGTATGAAAAAGACCTTATTGTTGTTTGTAATTTGATAAACGTTCAGAAAACAGGATAGCTCATAAAATATGTACTGATAGATAAAGGCAAACTATTCTAGCAAGAACCTGTTATAGTTCAGTGTTATACTTTAGTTCAGACTCTCAGGTAAGGACCCACTAGGGGCGAGGGGGAAGTGGGGACAGACGAAGAATAGCCGGTGAGAGGAAGAGCTGAAGGAGAAGAGAAAGAGTCAGGACTAAACCCAACAGTCTAACTACTGTTCAGTGTTATACAAATAGCTGGAGCCCAGTTAATAAAATAGATGTATACTAGGAAAAATTACGTGAGCTAAAAATGTGATATTAACAAACTCCCGTATCAAACTGTTATGGCATCTACAAATGAAAATGTAGATGTATTGGAAGATTTTAACTTTAGCCTAATTGAC
This sequence comes from Cherax destructor, assembly GCA_009830355.1. NCBI lineage: Eukaryota > Metazoa > Arthropoda > Malacostraca > Decapoda > Parastacidae > Cherax > Cherax destructor. Next base: position 202,077 of record WNWK01002319.1, on the reverse strand, counting down.
TGAAATTTGAGAGAAAACCACGAGTTTAGAGCCGTTCTTGAAATGGCCCAAAACTGTTTTTTTTTTTTTTTTTTTTTTTAAATAGTTTGTGATCAGAACCAACTAGAGGAAATAACCTGCTGGACTTAGTTCTGGCAAACAAAAATTTACAAATATATAATCATGACGTTAATGAAGACCTTCAAGTTATCACGAATCACTTATGTCTCACGGAATTACCTTAATAACGATAACGGAGTTAAGCTTCCCAATTTTCGTGGTACAGCTTATATACGCCGGATGGAGTACCTGAGTAGTGTAAGTGGTTAATCTGACTAGAGAATACCATAAGGAAGGATAGAAAGATGAGTATCAGTATGACATTTTCCAGACATTGTACAAACTGGTCAAGCTGAGTACCTTCCTAATGGAGATTTCAGATCAAACATGGATGGCCCTGAATAGGTTGGATAAACAATAAACTAAAACATCTCTTGGGTGAAAAGAGAGGCATTTCAATGTGAAATAAAAAAGTGAGGTCACATTAATGAATTGTACCCAGTTTACCAGAGAAATCGAAAAAGTAATAAGGAAATTCGAAAGAGAATAAAGGAATGAAATTAGGGAAAAGATGGGCCCACTTAAATGTAACTCAGGTCAGTTCAATGTCAATGACAAAGAAATATTCATAATTTTCAACACCTATTTCATCCCTGTTATTTAAATAAGACGATATTACGAAATCTCAGAAATAAATTATTAAATTGATCAGGAAGACCAATAGTATAATGAATACGATATTGTGTATATGGACGTCAGTAGTGATTAAGAACCCAGAGAGTAGAAAGCAGAGACTGATCAAGAAAGTAGCTCCGCATGGTACACGAGGAGAAATTATCTCCTAGACTGGCTTCATAGAGTTTGTGTAATTGGAGGAAAATCAGAATGGGGACTCTAACGAGTGGCGTGCCACAGGGGTCAATGTTAAGGAACTTGTTCTTCGCAATCTACATAATCTTCAATGATGAAGGAATAAACATCAATATAAGTAAATTAACCAATGACACTTAAATAGGCCGTCTGACAATTTCTGATGAAAATACTAGAAAGCTACAGGATGACGTAGATAGGTTGACATTGTGGTCGTAAAAGTGGCATCAAAGTAAATTTGAAAAAGATTTAGGGGTTCTGGATAGCAGAAATTTTTAGCAAGACAACAGTGCATAAATGCTCACAAAAGCAAATAGAATTCTTGGCTTCATATCAAAAAAGTATAAATAATAGAAGACCAAAAGTTAAATTTCAACTTTATTCATCTTAGATTTGGACTCATTTAGATTATGCTGCGTAACTTATGAACTTGTAATAACACATTTGCAAACTAACCACGGAACGGGTGGGGGTTTGAACCCGTGGGTGGGGTTTGAACCCGTGGGTGGGGTTTGAACCCGTGGGTGGGGTTTGAACCAAGGGGGGGGGTTGAACCCGAGTGGCTTATACACTGGCCTGGAGTTTTAGGACTCACTCACCATGGGTTCAAAACCTCACTGTTCCATGGTTTATAAAGTTACTTAGTTCTGGTCTATATATTACGGAATGGACATTAAAATTAATGTTCTGAAAAATATACAGAGAAGGATGGCAAAGAAGATTCCATGTATTAAAAAACTTCCCTACGAAAATAGGCTGAAGCCCTGAATTTGCATTCTCTGGAAAACCCCAGAATTAAGGAAAATATGACTGAAGAGTACTAATGAAAAATTAAGAAAAAATAATTAGGATATAAATAGCATGTTGATAATATCTAACCAAGACAGAACTCGAAGCAATGGATTCAAGTTGGAGAAATTTAGATTTAAAAAGAATATTGGGAAGAACTTGTTTAGCAATAGAGTTGTAGACAGGTGGAACAAATTCCCAGGTACCGACACTTAGGTAAGAACTTTGGGAAGCATTATTAAATATATATTGGATGCGAACATGTGCGGGTGGGAGTGAGTTGGACGTACCTAGTATAGGCCAGTTCCTTCGTTTCTCTTTTTTTGTTTTCTTGTGGTACCCATCCCATTTTTGCTTCTCCCCATCTCTTCACCCATTCTTCTCTTCAGCCAACTCCTCTTTCTCACTGTCCCCTTCATCCTCTTTCTGCCTTTTTTATCCTTACTACAAATATAATATACTCAGCATTATTACAAAAAAAAAATCTCATAAATAATTCAAATCTATTTACCAACATCATATATTTTCATACTTCTATTGAAAAAAAGATTAAAAATGTCTACAAAGTACATTTCTTTGTGTATAAAAAATAATTCAGAATTTACCGCAATGTGACAAAAAAAATTTTGTTCATAAATGCATTTTAAAAATTTCTTTTTATAAAATACTAAATTTGTCCTATTTTTATAATGTCGGAAATGTAGCAAATGTTTTTTTTTCACATTTCTACATATCGAGTACTTGATTACAGTAGACAATCACATTCCGTTTCAGAAAAACGGAGCTAAACGTGAAATTGTTGGTAGATGAACTGAACAAATTAAAGGAAAAAATAGGATACGTTCCATACCACCTCAAAAATAGCAAAACAAGTTTTGCTATAAATACACATTACATTAAAATAATAAATATTCACCTAAAATTATTTTTAGAAGGTAAGCAGATGTTATGGGCATAGTAAAGCATGTAATTAAAGCATAATACAGGATGATTTAACTCAGCATAACCTACAAAAGTCAAGCAATGTGAATACACTGACTGACCTTAAATTCTGGTTGTTGTTGCTTAAGTGGCTTGACGTCAGTGGTGAGGACTGTTGTGGCCCTACTGGGCCTCAGATGAGGGGGCTGGGGTGGATGAAATAGAGGGATGGGGTTCGCTGGTTGAGATGGATGGATGGGGTTCGTTGGTTGAGATGGATGGCTGGAGTTCGCTGGTTGAGGTGGGTGGCTGGGGTTTGCTGGTTGAGGTGAATGGCTGGGGTTCGCCGGTTGAGATGGATGGCTAGTTCGCTGCTTGAAGTGGATGGCTGGAGTTCGCTGGTTGAGGTGGATGGCTGGGACTCGCTGGTTGAGGTGGATGTCAGGGGATCGCCCTTCTTTCTCGTCATCTTCTAATACATCTTCTGCCTGCATGTCTTTAAACCTCTCACCTGGCAATCTCCTTGCCAGCTGAACAATTTCTTCAACTTGACTCAACTGAGAGAAATCCTGTGAAATTATTCACCACACTAGGCCAAAATTTTCTACAAACTGCATTTATTACTGATTTCGACACATTATCCCATGCACCTTTGATGTGAGATAAGATGTCTGCAGTGTTTAATTTGTGCCAGAACTCTGGCGCTCCAAGTTCTAAATCATCATCAGCAAACTGAAATGGTCCTTTGCTGACTTGAAGCCAGCAGCGCTAATTTTCTTGCTTGCTGATGTAAGTTCCAGAGGGTATCTTTTTCTATAACAATGATGTCGCATCAACATTAAACACTTGCATAGGTTCATAATAACCCTCGGAAATCATTTACTTATTCCCAGCAGGAAAATTCTCTGAAAAAAAAGGCTCGCTGTGTCGAAGTGCAACATGGAAACGGGAAGAGCCGATGCAAAAGGTGCGACTTCTGGGACGTAAGGTGGAAATAGTTGCAAAAAATGAATCGCAAATAAAAAGAGTGAAACGCATTAGCCGGAGGCGTGAAAGGTGGTGGTCTACTACCGGTTTTTTTCTTTGTAAACACTCACCTCTCGTTATTTTTTCACTCTCGTCGGATATGTGCCATGAGAGGTGCATTTTCCCTCAGTGTATATATTCTGAGAGTTTACTTTAATCTCTATTTTAGGGCTTAAAGTATTTTTGGTAAAAGGGTTACCATGCAGCCTCAATGACCCTAGTGTAGTTGATAGGCTTTAAACCAGGTTAACCACCCACCTAACCTTTCCTGTTTAGTACAGGATATATCACATTCCACTGCAGACCTTGATAATGGCAAGACACAGTCGCTCTTCAAGAAGTCTTCCTTTGATCCCCGTTGGGAGGGGAATTTTTAACTTAAAAGCCATCGCCTATGCTCTTTCACGATGCTCTCACATCGTGTAAAGATTAAGCCATCAAGTGGAGTTATAACTCTACCAAACTAGCCCTTGCTGCCGCTTTAAGGACCTGCTTGCAGGTCAAATTCACAGCTATCCACTCATTGAAGGACTCCTTTATTGTCGTCTGTATTGACGACAATGAAACATCCAAACTCATGGACGACACTGCAGTGAAGACACTCAGGGACCGACAGTTCAATGTATATCCTTCTCCTTTCTTGCTGGCGAAACGTTCTGTTTTTGTAAAACGACTGCTGACCTGAAGACCTCTATTGAGGAACGAAGGACTTGGGCGTTGTAAGACGCCATCACCAGAATTCCCAACGCCTCTTCAATGATCAAAATCATCTTTTCAAACATCGCTATGGCTACCCAAGCGCTCTCTGATGGACTAGCCATCTCATACTACCATATACATCCACGCCACATACAACCAGAACGTTTCGCTCATGTCACACTTTGCTGGAACTGTTACTCTTACTATCACTCAACGAACGACTGTCCCATTAAAGAAATTCTGTTCCAACTGCGGAAAAAAAGGTGACTTCAAAGCCTCCACCACCACCAATGCCACTTTAACATGTCTAAACTGGAAGGGTACTCATCATACCCTTGCAGCCAAATGCCCACTAAGAAAAGAAGTACTGTCTAAGAAAATCAAAGAAGAAGCTAGGAAGAACAGCCCCAAATCGCCGACATATGCCGCCATAACAAAACTCCAGTCCGACACACTAGAATATTTCAATCCTGTTTACCCAGCGTCTCAATCTCTCCACTTCCGGACGTGGCTCCCTCCGAGGTGCTCTACTGCATGGTGTATGCGCACCTTGCTAATGCAACCAATCCCGGCACTTTCAACACCACCATAAACCAACTATTCCGCTTTAACAACTTGCTTGCCTTCGTTTTCCCGAACTCCACACCTTCAGCTGACATCCTCAAGATTCTTCCCAACGTTGTGAACTTCACACACCTGCAGACCTGTCTCCTGCCCGAGCAACTGTTCCTGAAACTTCCTCAACCACCTGCACCGCGGACAACGCTGCTCATGCTGCCTCAACCACCGCCTCCCAACCTGCTGTTACACCACCATAACACCTCTCCAGTGGTCCTGTCGTCCCTCAGTTACCTGCTAGCATCATTGTAAACTCGCTTACTCAATCCATTTCAGAAGAAGATATTGACGACTCCAGTAAACCTTCATGGGAAAGCCTTACCTTCTACACTTCTCCATCAAATGCTGACACCATGGCCTGCACTGAATTCTACAAAGGCCTCGATGCTGGAATTGTCAAGTTTGCCTGCGAACCACCTCTTCACTTCACACTCACCCAAGTTCTGGTATTCGTCAAGCCTCTACGTTTCACCTTTGGAAACAAGACAAAATTTTACCACCTCTCTAGGAGCAGCTTCAAAAGTTTTGAAAAAAAGCTCCTCTACGAACCTGTCACCTTAATCACTTCAAATAACACCAGTGAGTTGCCCTCTGATGTTCTTACCTGCCTGCCCTCTCCTGCGACCTAACCTGCTGCCAACTTCTCAAGACTGAAGACCTCCAACCACCACAAGACCGTTGCAACTGAGCCTGGTACTCCTGCTTCTCCTGTCTGTCCCACCAGCGCCTATTTAAGTCCTGCTAAAGTATATTTTATCAGGAGCTAAATGTATTTTATGTTGTATAGACATACACTAGACTCCCACTACATTCCCAAAAACTGCACAATCTAGGGCAACATGGGTTCAGAACGGGTCGCTCCTGCCTCTCGCAACTACTGGATCACTATGACATGGTCTTGGATGCACTGGAAGTAAAACAGAATGCAGATGTAATATACACAGACTTTGCAAAAGCCTTTGACATGTGTGATCATGTTACAATAGCACACGAAATGTGTGCTAAAGGGGTAACTGACAAAGTGGGGAGATGGATTTTTAACTTTCTAACCAATCGAACACAAAGAGTAGTGGAAACAGAGTTAAATCGGAAGCTGCCGTAGTGTGAAGCTCTGTTCCACAAGGCACAGTACTCGCCCCCATCCTCTTCCTCATATCAGACATAGACAGAGATGTAATCCACAGCACTGTGTCATCCGTTGTCCATTGGAAAACAAAGTTTTCCAATGGGCAACGGAGAACAATATGATGTTCAATGAAGACAAATTCCAACTACTCCGTTATGGAAAACTGGAGGAGATAATAATTAGAAATGAGTATACTACAAATTCTAATCATACAATAGAGCGAAAAAATAATGTGAGAGACCTGGGAGTGGTAATGTCTGAGGATCTCACTTTCAAGGATCACAACAGTGCCACGAACACAACTGCGAAGAAAATAATATGATGGATAATGAGAACGTTCAAAGCAACAGATGCAAAGCCAATGATGATCCTTTTTAAATCACTTGTTCTCTCTAAGCTGGAATACTGCTGTACATTAACATCTCCGTTCAAAGAAGGTGAAATTGCAGATCTAGAGAATGTACAGAGAACCTTTACTGCACATATAAGTTCCATCAAACACCTCAACTAATGGGAATGCTTGGAAGCACTTGACTTGTACTCACTGGAACGCAGGCGAGAAAGATGCATCATAATCTACACATGGAAAATCCTAGAAGGAATGGTCCCGAATCTGCACACAGAAATCACTCCCTACAAAAGTAAAAGACTGGGAAGGCGGTGGAAAATACCCGGGGCCCAAAACTGTTTAACAGCCTCCCACCATGTATAAGGGGAATTACCAATAGACCCCTGGCTGCCTTCAAGAAGGAGCTGGACAGATTCTAAAAGTCGGTTCCGGATCAGCCAGGCTGTGGTTTGTACGTTCGACTACGTGCAGCCAGCAGTAACAGCCTGGTTGATCAGCCCTGATCCACCAGGAGGCCTGGTTGGGGACCGGGCCGCGGGGGCGTTGATCCCAGGAATACCCTCCAGGTAAGCCAAGTCTGTGTGTACTGAAAGGAAAGTTTCGCTCCTTCCGGCCGGAAAGTTTCGCTCCTTCCGGCCGGAAAGTTTCGCTACTTCCGGCCGGAAAGTTTCGCTCCTTCCGGCCGGAAATTCAGCAAAACAAAAATTTAAACATTCTTTTGGTATTAAATGCGGCAGCGAGCACAGGCTGGCTTGTGTTTATTCGATATTCAGTAAACATGAATAATTTATATAAACTTAAGCTGTTTGAACCAACTTTGGTTAATTTAGGATGAAGGCCGCCCCCATTAAACTATTAGTATATAGTAAATTTCATAAATTTGTGCACTATCGTCAAGTAATTCGGCAACGAAGAGCTAAACTAACTGAAATAATTAAGGATTAAGTGAGGTGCATTTGTGTTTGTACTCTCTGAGATGTACTCGCCGAATTATGTTTGCGTGAGTCGAGACTCAGCCCCAAGACCAGGATTTTAAAATGCAATTGCTGGTGTCATACGTTCCTTGCCTCACGGAACACACACACACATACACACACACACACACACACACACACACACACACACACACACACAGGCCTGGTGGCTAAAACTCTCGCTTCACGCACGGAGGGCCCGGGTTCAATTCCCGGCGGGGCGGAAATATTTCGAAGTGTTTCCTTACACATAAACACACACATACAACAGGCCTAGTGTCTAATCGACATGTGCCTAGGACAAAATGGTAACTAACACACACACACATATATATATATATATATAAATTATTGTAACCACGAACGAGTGGTATTTAATCAATAACAACACTGCGACTAGCCGAGGACTCGAACCCAGGTCGTTTTGGCCCGCCTCATGGTGAGCGAAAATCACATGATGCTCTAACTCATAGGACCACCCAAGAGTGCGTGATCTTTGAAGGATTGGGTGGTCCTGTGGGTTAGAGCGTCATGTGATTTTCGCTCACCATGAAGCGGGCCAAAACGACATGGGTTCGAGTCCTCGGCTAGTCGACTGTTGTATATATATATATATATATATATATATATATATATATATATATATATATATATATATATATATATATATATGAAATCACGAACCAAGTAATTTTGAATCATTAACAGAACTGCGGCTTAGCCAGGAATCGATCCTGCGTTCCCATGCCCAGCATTGTTTGAACTGAACAAAGTACACATTCCGCTATCCATGGTGGTGGTAAAGTGGATAGAGGGATGCATACTTAATTCAATTCACACAGGGCTGGGAATGAGAACGCAGGATCGAGTCTGCCAAGCCAAGTTCTGTTAATGATATATATATATATATATATATATATATATATATATATATATATATATATATATATATATATATATATATATATATATATATATATATATATATATATATATATATTTATATATATATATATATATATATATATATAATATGTATGTATATATATATGTATGTATCAATAACAACACTGCGACTAGCCAAGGTTTCGAACCCATGCTGGTTTGGCCCGCCTCATGGTGAGCGAAAACCCATGACACTCTAACCCACAGGACCACGCATGTCCTCGGACCAAGGGTCCGAGGACCAATGACTCTTCTGAGAAGAAATATCTACTTTTATCTAAATTGAGAACTTTCGAGGATTATTGTGTATTATCTATGTGAATGAGCGATGATAGACAAGCGGAAGACTCTCTCCCCGCCCTCCACTCCTCCAATTATTGCCAACTTGAAAAACAGGAATTGATAAGAGACGGAACTTGATGGCAGACGTGAGCTACAACTACCTCTTTCTCACTACTCAAACTATTACACTGCCAGTCACAGAGCTGCGTCTGCAAGTAGTTTGGCTTCGATTTATCATCAGTTCTGCTATGGTTATCGCAAACCTCTACGACTATTGCTACTGCTACCATTGACTCGTTTGCCTAACAACCAACTGATCTTTCTGATGCAGACGCTGCAAAAATATCTGGAATCCGTTCTTCCCCTCTGTTGTAAAGGGGTTTTAAAGTTTGTTGAATGATGTAATAAGAGTCTCAACCAGCATCTGTCCTCACCCTATCTATCTCATGCTGGTCATTGGTACTTAATACGCCATGAAGGCTCTGGCACCTCCACCCACACTGTATCTACTTGAATCCTGTACTTGCAAAGGATTTTCAATGATATATTATCTTCGCGCTTTCAACAGTTGTGGTAAGTTTATTTTATTCTGCTATAATTCTGTTTGCTGAATAACTTTTGCACATTTTTTTTTAGAGTTGCATCTCTCGCTTTGCAGTCGCATTTCATTGTTCCCAGTTATGGACTCATTCAGCTCTTCAAATAGTTCTTCGTACTTCAGTGTATCAAAGATATTCAATATTTTCAAGGGTTGAATACGATCTCTTCGTAGTCTCCGTTTCGTTAGAGGAAATAGGCTTTGAATATTTCTTTATAAGGCTTATTTCTGAGTGTTGATACGAATTTAGTTGTTCTTAACTCTATAACCTCGTCGTTCACGTAATTCGGAGATTAAACTGCAAGCAAACTAGATATATTTCGGTCACTGCGCTATCCGAGAAGGTATCCCTGTATTTCATAATGCAGGGATACCGCACTCTAATCGAGTGCACTCAATTAGAGTGCGACTTTAAGTTAATAATGTAGTTAAATATTAGTGTTGAAAATTTGAAGGAAATCAGAAGAAACATTCAGAAGTCATCACATGGAAACTAATACCCAAATTTCTTCAATAATAATGAATGTTAGAACAAATACTCTCCAAATCTGATTCGAATGCTTCAAAGAGACCAATATCCCTAAAAGCACAAGCACATTAAGCTTGAAGCTCAGAAGTTGCATTATCACGTTATGAGTGTGGAAGATAGGAAGCTAATAACATGCGGCAATGAGAAATTATTGCATAAAAAAGAAGTATTTCGAATTTTCCATTTTATTTCAAAAAAGCAAAGTGGTACAAAAGACTAAAATCAATCCAAACCTTTTTCCACTGTCGGTCCCGTAATATTACGCCAAAATTCTAGCGACTTCAAATCTTGCAGGAGAAAGCTGGTAGGCCTACATATGAGAGAATGGGTCTGAGTGGTCAGTGTGCGTAGTATAAAAAAAATCCTGCAGAACGCAGTGAATAATGAGAAAAAAACTCCGACCGTGTTTTTAGTTTAAAACACTGAATTTGCGGTGTATTTTTGTATGTTATTTATGGTTGTATTCTCGTTTTCTTGGTCTCTTTTGATAGAATGTAAGATATAGTACAGAAATAGTGATGATTTTGAATGGTTTAAAGTCTAAAAATACCTTGAAATTGAGCTCAAATTAGCGGAAATGTTCGATTTTTGCCGATGTTCAAGAGGAGGGTCTAACATGCTTTCACAAATGCACTGATATTATTTATACCATTTTTACAATAATGCAGTAGACTGCATAACAGTAAATCTTCTATTTTTTGTGTGAATAAAAATTCAAAATGGAAAGCAAGCGTAATATAAGAGGGGCCTGGAGACGTGACTAATGAACAGAGAAAATGTTATTTTAGTGCCAGGAATGTTTCTATTGTTAATTCTGGATCCTATTTTGAAATTGGTCTTACTTAAATTGTTTGAAATTGGTCAAATTTCCAATTTCTTATCACTTTATTGGGTAGCTTGAATGGGTAAATTGGCGGTTTCTTGAACTCAATCACTAGAACAAATGAGGTTCTAGCGAAGTAGCTATGAGTTTGGTCGACTGAAACAATGGAATTGGCCGGAAATAGGGCTCAAGTTGGGCAAAATCGCCGATGCGTAAATATCGCTGAGACGGATAACTTCGCGAGAGCGTAATTCCGTAAGTTTTCCATCAAATTTCGTTCTTTTGGTGTCATTATCTCGCCATGTACCATGACTCGCTGTTGTTTTCTTGACAGGTATTCCCTGATCCATTGTAGTGCATTCCCTGTTATCCCTGCCTGGTCCTCCAGCTTTTGCACTAATCTCTTGTGTGGAACTATGTGAGACGCCTTCTTACAGTCCAAGAAAATGCAATCTACCCACCCCTCTCATTCTTGTCTTACTACTGTCACCCTGTCATAGAACTCCAGTAGGTTTGTGACACAGGATTTTCCGTCCCTGAAATCGTGCTGGCTGTCGTTGATGAGCTTATTCCTTTCTAGGTGCTCCACCACTCTTCTCCTGATAATCTTCTCCATGACCTTGCATATTATACATGTCAGTGACACTGGTCTGTAGTTTAATGCTTCGTGTCTGTCTCCTTTTTTAAAAATTGGGACTACATTTGCAGTCTTCCATACCTCAGGTAGTCGCCCTGTTTCGATACATGCATTGACGATTGTTGTTAGTGGTACACATAGCGCCTGTGCTCCCTCTCAGGACCTATGGAGAGATGTTATCCGGCCCCATCGCCTTTGAGGTATCTAGCTCGCTTAGCAGCCTCTTCACTTCTTCCTCGGTTGTATGCATTGTATCCAACACTTGATGGTGTAATCCACCTCTCTGTCTTTCTGGAGTCCCTTCTGTCTCTGTGAATACTTCATTAAATCTCATGTTGAGCTCCTCACATACTTCGCGGTCGTTTCTTGTCGTCTTCTTGCCTTTTATACTTCTTCCATTTTCTAGCACACTTGGTTTTGGCCTCCTTACACCTTTGGGTGAACCACGGGCTCATCCTGGCTTTTTGTTTATTTCTGTTACCCTTGGGTACAAACCTCTCCTCAGCTTCCTTGCATATTGTTGTCACATATTCCATCATCTCGTTTACTGATTTCCCTACCAGTTCTCTGTCCCACTGAACCCTGTGCAGGAAATTCTTCATGCCTGCGTAGTTCCCTTTCTTGTAGTTTGGCTTCATTCGTCTGGCCCTTCCTGCTTCTCTCTTCACTTGTAACTCTAAGTATTCAAAGCTCAGAACCACGTGATAACTGGCCGTGAGGGGTCTTTCATATGTGATGTCCTCAATATCTGCACTACTCAAGGTGAATATACTAGGTCCAGTTTCGCTGGTTCTTCCTCTCCTCTCTCTCTCTCTCTCTTAGTGTCCCTTATGTGTTGGTACATGAGGTTTTCCAGTACCACCTCCATCTTAGCCCTCCACGTTTCTGGGCCCCCAAGTGGCTCCACGTTCTCCCAATCGATTTCCTTGTGGTTGAAGTCACACATAATCTGCAGCTTTGCCCTGCCACTTCAGCCAGTGTGTCAACCATCACCCTATTACACTTATCATACTCTTGCCTTGGCCTTCTGCTGTTCTGTGGTGGGTTATACATCACTGCAATTACTACCTTGGGACCTCCAGACTGAAATGTTCCTATTATGTAATCTCTTGATTCTCCTCTGTCTCCTCTCTTCAGCTCATCAAAATCCCATCATTTTTTGATGAACAGTGGCACTCCTCCACCCCCTCTGTTCCCTCTGTCTTTCCTCAGGATCTGATATCCCGTTGGAAAAATGGCATCTGTTATCATCCCTGTGAACTTGGTTTCTGTGAGAGCTATGATGTCCGGTAATGGCTCTTTGACACTTTCATGCCACTCCTCCCACTTATTTGTTATTCCATCAGCGTTGGTGTACCATACCTTCAATTTCCTCTCGAACATTGAGTTATGGGGGGTCTGTGAGGGTGGGGGACCTGGCAGTGTGCTGTGGGATTCTACAGCGTAGTGTGGGGTGGGGGCTGTAAGTTTGGATTGTGTTTTGTGTTGGGTTCTAGGGGTGGTTCTGTGTGTGCTTGTGCTTGTTGTTCTGCCATGCTCTGGTTGTCCTCTGCTGATTCTGTCTTTGTCTGTTTTCCTAGCCCCTTTCACTATTGTGTCCTCTCCCTCAGCTACTGTCATTCTGTTTTTGTTCTGTCTCAGTCTAGGAACACCCTCTTGTATGTTAACGATTCCTTCAGCCATGGTTTCTCTTGCTGGATCCTGTTTCACACTGTTTCTGTCATGAAAATCAGCTTGACCAGCCGATTTCTCTTCTTCAAGTACCCCCCTATTCTCTGAAAATTTACTATCTCAGTCATGTCCTCTTCGCCTATTTCTTTGATGTTTTTTTCAGTCTACTGTCTTCCTGCCATCTTTCATTGTGTCCTTCTTTTGCTCTCCTGAAGCCCATGAATAAACATTGACTTCTGTCTCTCCTCCTCCCATTGCCTTTTCCTCTGTGTCTCTGGTTCTCGTTTGTACATGGCCATTTTCTCCCTTTTTTTCCTGAAGCTCTTGGTGGCATGTCGTGCCTCTGCATGTGACCTATCCCTCTCTCCACCTTCAAACCCTCCCCTAACACTGTCCCTACTCCTAAATGCTCTCCCTCTTCATTCCTCGGCCCTGCTTAGTGAGCTGATAGGGCCTTAGCATAAGTTATGTCTCCTTCCTTTCCGTTGGGCTCTCATTCAGTAGGGTTGTACACGCTTTAGATGCTATGTCTTCTCTGGGAGACATAGCATCTAAAGCATCATATTTTATTGCCCTTATCCTTGCTTCTGCAGTTTCGACTTGTGACTCCCATTTCTTCTTCTCCTCCTCCATCCTCTTTTCCAATTTTGCAGAAAGCTCTGCCTCCATCCTCTTCTCCATTTTCACAAAAAACTCACCCAATTTGCTCTCCCACTCCTGTTCCATCCTTTTGCATTGCTCTTCCATCCATTCTTCCTTACCAGAAACATTCCCTTTGATCCCCTGAGCCTTCGACTTTCCTTCTGAGCCACCATGAGCCACCATTTTTTAATGGGTTAGGTGTTGTAGTTGTGTGTGTGTGTGTCTGTGTGTGTGTGTGTATATGTATATATGTGTGTGTGTATGTATGTGTGTGTAGGTGTATATGAGGGATTGTGTTTGTGCGAGTTCAAGGGTGATTCCTGTTTATTTAGGCTGTTAACAGTTAGTAGGCTGTGTGTGCATGTGTGCATACATGCATGTGTGTGTGAGTCACTTTGTATGTAGACACTGTCTTTGTGTGTGTTAAATTACTCTGTCAGTTAGTGTATGTTAACTGGCAGTTTTGTCTGACCTAAGCACCTGCGTATGCACTCACTAGTGTGTGTGTCGGCCTACATGTGGTGACTCACACTTTCCTACCGAGCTTCTCTTCCTTACTAAATGTTAAGTGCTCTATGTATGATATTCAGCTCTCCAGAGTAGGGTTTGTGGCCCCCAGCTACAAGTGAAGCAGGACCAAATGCTAATCACACAACATGCAACAACAAAGAGGTGATTTATACATCACATCTGGCAGAGGTGTCGTCTGAAATCCCGGCTCTGTTGCAGCTGCATGATGATTCTCATTGTAGTAGCACTCCTGGTGCCTTGGTTCCCCTTCTGTTTCTTCTCTATATTTATTATATTCACATCCACCATGCTTCAAATACCGCTCTAGGTATGCACTATGCTATCAGGTGAACAACTTAAACCCTTTTTGTACACACTTGTTTCAGGAAAACACCAGAATCTTAGAATACTGGATATTTTTCTTTTCACAATCATAAACTCATCTATCCTTATCTCTTATCTCACTGGCTTGGGTCACACTTATTCTGTTTGAATGTGCAGTTATTGGCTTGTGGCACCACCTACACCCGACACTAGGCACTCTCTCCTGGCACTGATTCCACTTTCAAATTGGTTTGTATAAATTGTAGTCCTCACCTCCCTTGTCTGATTTAAGGCAACTTGTATTTCACTTCTCTGGTTGTTCACTGACACTGACACTTGACTGATGAAGCCTATCCCGTATCTTTTCATACAATAATATTTACCTTAGTTTTAGAGCAATGTATGGAATAGTTGCTTTATGATTAGTTAAAATAAAAAAAAATGAGTAAAGTAGTCAGATGCATGTAGGTTTACAGCCCAGTATGAAACATCAATAAAATGTGAATGTTAGTTAAGTGACAGTTAGTCTATAATGATTTGTCCATTCCTGTTCTGCTGCATCCTGGGTACAACATTCTGTTATGAGGTTTATAGCCATCACAAGATTCAAGCAGCTCTCAGCATAGCAAAGCCCCTAGCACATATTATTTTACATTACCGAGACCTGCCTTTCACCCTGGAATGATATTTTGCACTTCATTGAATTATTTTCGGGGCAACATTGCCTACTATTATAATCGTGACTTTCCTTTAAATATATCTGACCTACACCAAGTTCCACTTCTTCTCCAGCATAATTTATGTGTTGAAAGTAATATATAAAATCCATCTAAAGCGAAATTTTATAATAAATTGTTGTTCTCTGTGAAAGTTTATCTATGCCAACATACTTAGGCCTATTTTATAGCACCTAGGTCTACTGAGATAGATGATCCTCAGTTTCTCTCTTTTTGATTAGGTGTTTTATAGCGCCATGAGATTTGGAGATATTAGGGTCTTCATTTTCCAGTCTATTTTCATCTCATTTTTTGGCAATATTCTTCTCCACTCGAGTCATCTTATTTTCTCTATGTCTTTTATTCGTGTCTTCGTCCTCCCTTCACTTTCCGCGTTCTTATAATTTTGGTAATTTTGTATATAATTCAAGGAAATTGCATTTTAAGACTATAAATGAGACGATTTTGCCCATTAGTGATAATTTTTTTTTTTTTTACATTTTATTAATTTCCAATAAATATACATTTATAATTCATAAACATGCAAAATACATGTTGCATATAATACAACAGCAATTCTTTGGTTAAACAGTGAAAATATCGAAAATATCAGAAATATCAGAAAACTATGCCCTAAAACCCTTACCTCTACCACCAGTGAACTCTTGTCCCCTTTCCCCTAATAAATAAATAAATACAGAGTCCACAAAACATAAACCCAAATAATGAAATACAGTCCACCATAAACTATTTTCTATTCCTAAGGATATACAGTGAATACTCATTGACGACTGCAAATAAATTGTACAGTGCACAAAATAAAATTACATTTTACAGTTCCGAAACGTTCAATAATTACATGCTACAAATTGTGCAATAGCAATTTCCTTTAATAAGCTATGCATATATCAGTAAAACATACCCCTAACCATTTATCTACAAATAGTGAACTCTTGTCCCCTTCACCTCTTATGCTTGATACAGAGTCCACACAAAAAAAAAAACCCAAATAATGCAATACCAAGTTCACAATAATATTAGCTCTAGTTCTAATGCTATGCTGTTAACTGCAAATAAAATGTACAGTGTGCACATTTTAACAAATAACAAAACCCAAAGAATGATACATAGTCCACAATAACCGTGACTAGTCCTAATACTATGCAGTGAATAGTGCAAATATAATGTACAGTGTGCACAGATTACAAAAAACAAACCCAAATAATGATACATAGTCCACAATAACAGTGACTAGTCCTAATACTATGCAGTGAATACTGCAAATAATATTTACCGTGCGCACAAAATAATCCTACCACACAAGGTTTCCAGTCTCCTTAACTCCACGGGGACTACGCCCTTGTTTCAGTACCATCTCTGTACTAATTATAGTCCAAGACATTCATACCACTCTCACCAAACCCAACCACACCATGCCCCCCGGCACCAGAGGATCCGGCCAAACCCCTACAAAACCCCTTACTCCCCCCTCCCCCCTTGCAAAACCCCAACCTCACATTCACTCCACCACACACACATCCACTTCCAACACACTAATAATCTAGACAGTCACCCGGTCCCCCAACTGTGATGTCATCCGTCCCCCGTCCTCTAATGGCTTAACCCCCTATCTACCTATCTACGTATGCCACTCCACCACACCTACCCAATGCTCCACCAGCGCCTCTGTCAAGCCCTTTCATTACCATATCTGTCTCCCAATAAACCCTGCACACTCATTTTCCTGTACCCCTCTGAAAAGCTCGAACCCCACTCCCTCCCATATATTAAACGATTCCTGCACATAGTGCGATATATACGTGCCGCCACAGCCCCCATCCTTTCCCTAACACTCATGTCCCTTAATTTCCACGACATGCACACGAAGTCCACCATACAGTACAGTAATCCTTTTTATCAATATGTCTAACCCTCCCAAATCCAAGTAAATAGCCGTAACAAGGGATACCCCCACCCAAACCCCTTAACACCCTCCCATCCACCTACGAACCCCATCCAGAGTTTCACAAAAATATACTGCATGCAGAGCCGACTCCGGCAAGCCACACTTCTGACATTTCCGTCTTTCGCCAATCCCATACGGAATAAATTCTCCCGTGACGCCACTGCCCCATGTAAAAACCGAAACATCAGCTCCCGGTCCTCGCCGGCAACCTCAGATCCCTGAACCCTTCCATATCCCCTTCCAGTCATATACTGGATAAACCGCCTCCTTCCACCGTCTCCTCCCCAGCACCAAACCTCATTATAACTGCAACACTCAACCTTTGTGGCTCCCGTATAACCAACAAGCACCGCAGCCAATTTCTGCACTGCCCCAGTTCCTCTCACCCCACCACTCCCCTACTTCCCGCAGCACCCTTCCACCCCAGCCTCACCTCTCCCCCAACCCACCCCTCCTTACCACACAACGTTTCACATACATACACAACAATCTCCTTTCCAGCCATATTAAACCCAAACCTCCAGTAATTACCCTTTTCCTAACTATCTCCTTCCTGAGCCAATGTCTACCATGTGCCCAAATAAACTTAAATACCCTGCTCTCCAATTCTTTAACATCCCAACTTAATAAAGGAAAATGTTGGCAATATACCATATCTTACTATATATCATGTTATTAACCGCAATGACCCTCTGCCGCAACGTTAGCTCTCCGCTCTCCAACTATTCAACCGCTCCGTCGCACTTTTAACTACATTCCTCGAATTCACCTCTCTCGCCTCATCCCTGTCCCTCGTGTAAACAATACCACATATTTTCACCCTGTCCACAATTTTCCACCCATACCTGCTACCCAACGCAACCCGCCCCCACCCAAGCGCCTACCTCCAACAATATGGATTTAGCTCCATTGACCCTCATGCCAGTTGCACTACAGAAAGACTTTAAGTGTATTCCTATGTTAACCAGCCCCACCTCGTGACACACTAACACCGTCGTGTCATCTACATATCCCACCACATTTCTAATCCCCTTATCCCTCCCCTAACCCCTTCCCATCCCCCACTAATCTGTAAAACGGATCCTGTAAGCAAGCGAAAAGGATCTGCGACAGGGGACAACCCTGTCGCAGACCCCTTTCCATCCTAACCTCCCCTCCCAACCTACCATTTATTTGCACCCTCACACTTGCCCCTGCATATAACGCCCTAACCCAATCCAGCACTTCCAATCCAAACCCCTGCCTTTCCATTATTCCAAACATACTCTCACGCTCCACACTGTCATATGCTCCCTTCAATCCAGTGCAAGTATTCCTCCTCTTCTTCTCTATCTATGAAATCTTTAATACGTTCATGTCCCTCCCCACACCCTTCCCGGTATCCCCCTGTCCTTCCTCAATCACCCCCTATCACCCTTTTTAATCTATTACCTAAAATTTTAGCATATATTTTATAATCCGTATTCATAAGGACTAAAGGTCTATAATTCTCTAATGTTTCCCTTCCTTCCCCCTTCCTCACTAATACCATTACCCCATACCCATGTCCCTCCCCATTGCACCTGTCCTTTTCATACCATTCATCACACCTACCATACAATCCTTTATTATGTCCCAATTCTCCTTATAAAATTCATTTGCCAAACCATCCATACCTGGAGCCTTGCCCTTACTTAATCCTTCCACTGCCTCCCACACCTCCCTCTCACTAATCATGCCCTCCAATCCCTCCCGATCTTCCCTACTCAACCTCTCCCTAATCTTTCCCAATAAAATGCTCCTTTCCTCCATCCCCACCCCCCCACTGCTCATGTGCCTTGCAAACCACTTATCAGCATACACGTTCATTCCTTCCGTGGAATTTATTCTCATACCCTTCACATAATTCCCCATGTTTTCATCCACTTCCAGATACTCCAATGACATTCTATCCGTCTCTGTTTACACTTCCCAAAACATATTGTGAGGGTCTATCCCACAACACATCATCCATTCCGGCTTTCATTCTACATGCCCTAAACCTCTCATTCTGCAAGGTCTTCAACCTATCTTTCAACACCTTAATTTCCTCTGTCATTCTATGTCCTCCCCGCATATAACAGTCTTTCAAGAGGCCCTCAATGTAATTTTGTAAACCGTATCTCCATCCCGCTTCTTCCCTTCCCAACCTCTGATAGTAAGCTTGTATGCCAGGCTTCCCCTTACTTACCCACCAATTCACCAAAGCCCCCTCCCTACTCCCCATCCAAAACCCACCCCACCAATCCCTAAATTCCTCCTTTTACCATCACCCTTTAATAACTGAACATTTAATTTCCAAAACCTCTATACCATTTTGCAACCCTTCCACCCCACCTCCACCAACACTCCCTGTGATCCGTGAAACCCACATCCAAATATTGCACCCCCACTACCACGCTACCTGTTACATAAATCCTGTCTAGTCTAGCCGCATACCCTCTTCTAACAAACGTAGGCTCACCCGCACCTCCCACCCCAATCACGTCTTTCAAACCTACCCTCCTAAGTACGTCTCTTAAGTCTGCAAGTACACAACCTCCTCCCCGCGGCTCTACATCCCTCTCTCTAATTACACAATTAAAATCCCCTCCAACAATTGTTACATTTGGCAAATCCCGACATGCATAAATCATGTAATCCCAAACAAAATCCACCTTTACCTTCCTTGCCGCCTCTGCTGGCATGTACACTCCTAAAAAACATACCCTAACTCCACTCCACTCCCCATCTACTCTAACCAGCCTACCCCCCCCACACTCCTCCCATCTCAAAGGTTTGAAAGGGCTTGACACCGCCACTGCTACCGCCACCCCCCCCTTTAATCTACTGGATGAACTTGCAAACACTTTGTATCCATTCAAAAGTAATTCCCCACCACACCTATAATTGTGTTCCTGTATAAAAGCAACTGTCACACCATACCTTCGCAACGTACACTCCACCCAAACCCTCTTAATTTCATCCCTCAACCCATTTACATTAAGTGTTAAACACTTGAAAACTATGTCAGGGTTTGCCCCTAGGCCTCTGTGGAAGTTGTACCCCTGACTTCCCTTTACTCATTTTACCCGTTTGCTTCCCTCCCTTAAAAGTACCCCTCTCTAGTACCAAACCTAGATCTTTTTTAGCAACTTCCACCGAGGCCTTTTTACAGATCCTCTGCGCCGGTGTCAGCACATCCTCACTGCCTGATGAATTGCCAGACCTTTTACGTGTCCTCTTTATATCTTCCACACTACTTGCATCCTCGGTCTGATGGACCTCCACCTGCACATCCTCCATAATTAAGTGTTGTTCCACTGGACTGGCACTCTCCACACTTTCCACCACATTTACTGCATTTATCAAACCATCATTAGTGCTTACACTTAGCACCGGCAAAGGGTCGTCCAATATTTCCTTTAATATTTGTTCCAGTGGTACCTCTTCTGCCGAACTCTCCTGGTGATCACAGTCAACCACTGGTATAACAGATTCCTGTGTTAGGGTCTGACAAACCACCTCAGAACCCTCCACAATCTCACTCCAGAGTTTCGTCTGCTTCTCCCGTTGCGTCTCCTCCTTCCGTTCCTCTCTCTGCGCCTGCACTTTCACTACTCGTTGCTCTGGCACTTGTCTGGGTCCCGTCCTCCTCATGCAGTCAGCCGCCACATGATCGTAGGCGCCACACAGGCGCTGTCCCATGTAGGTCACGTACACTTGAGTCCTGAAGTCTGGTATAACAACGTAGGATGGTATGGGGTGCTTCAATGTCATTTTCAATGAGTACGACCCCTCAGGGAGGCCCATCATCGGTCCCTCGCTCCACTTTCCAGGTGTTGCTGCGTGTATCGTACCATACACACTGAAGACCGTACTGATGTCCGTCGGGTCCGCTTCGAATGGGACGTTCTTCAAACGTACCCAAGTGTACGTACGTGAAACGTCCTTCAATCGTACCTGAAGGCCAGTGTGCACCGTGTAGACATGATCCTGGTGTCGATCTACGAGTCGTTCATAAACTTCTGCCGTCAGTAGCTTCACAAATACTCTATTCATCCCATTCAGGGCAACGCCATACAAATCTCCTATGTCAAGACCATACACATCTCGTAATATCGTCGGTAAGACAGTCCCGGCCGTTGCAGGGTTTAGAACACCAGTCACAAGGTCAACACAGACAGTGTTCAGACGTCTCCTCCCTGCTGTCGCCATGTTGCTTTGGAAAACCAAAGTGCTGTAAAGCGTCGCCAGGGGTCAGGTCAGAGCACCACACACCCTCGCACCACCAGAGCTGGGCTGCGGAAGATAAGATTACTATAGACGGCATCCAATTCAAGTTTTTTTATTGGTAGACTGAATATTATGCATTTTATGGAAGAAATCACTAAAACCAGTGAGTGCAAATATGTATAAATACCATAGTGAAAGTAGGAAATATATTCTGAGCGCTCACAATTTATTTCATATTTATATTGTGGAATTTTTACATTAAGCATTATTTATTATAATTATCATATTACTTTACTGGTATGTACATACACTCTCTCAGAGCAGCTGCTGGCAACCCCACCGACTTAAAGATGAGCCGATCTTGTAAGCGGATTAGCCAGTTTCCCCGAAACTAATTGCACTCTATATTACTCCCTTATCCGAGACACGTCGGAATATTCTGCCACATCTATGAGCCTTCTCGAGTACAAGAAGATGTATTCGCCAAACTTTACTCGATGGCCTGTATACACACCAGACTTAATTTGACAGGATGCTTTTACCCTTCATCACTAGTGGACCAGAACCCAGGAACAATTTGTGCCATCAGTAGGAGTTGACGCGCACTCAACACAAATATTTGACTTTTTATTGTGCACCAACACCACAGATAATTGTTTGTGTTTTCTTTATGAGAGAACCTTTATTATGACTGGACCTGCGTCAGAGAAAAGTCAGCGGCTCCATCAGGAGTGGATCAGCAATGAAAGACACACACACACACACTATATATATATATATATATATATATATATATATATATATATATATATATATATATAGGATGGGGTCCACCTCTGGTGTACATTGTGGGTCCCATAGCCTCGGAGAAGTGGATAAAAAGGCTTCAAGAAAGAATATTTAGATTTCTTTCTGAAGCCATTTGGATATTCCACTTCCCCTACCAACCCATCTTTTGACTGTGTATAAACTTTATTTCAAGACAAAATACATTGACAAAATACATTGACTAGAATACAATATATATATATATATATATATATATATATATATATATATATATATATATATATATATATATATATAAACACTGATCTCTGGCCGACGGAGACTCGACCCTACGAACCTTGTGACAGGAACGCAGTGCTTTACCGACCGTGCCACACTGGACAATACCTTGGCATCCAGCTCACGCTAGACGTTGATCCAAGGCACCCAGCTTTCAGGCAGGTGGCTTACAGCTTTTCATCTCATCCCCTGCATGCATCGACACAAGGTTCGTAGGGTCGAGTCTCCGTCGGCCAGAGATCAGTGTTTGTGAATATTTCGCCTGCTCTTGCGAATTCCTAGCAATATATATATATATATATATATTGTGTGTGTGTGTGTGTGTGTGTGTGTGTGTGTGTGTGTGTTAGTTAGTTACCATTTTGTCCTAGGCACATGTCAATTAGACACTAGGCCTGTTGTATATATGTGTGTGTGTATGTGTGTGTATGGAAACACTTCGAAATGTTTCTGCCCCACCGGGAATTGAACCCGGCCCCTCCGTGCGTCAAGCAAGAGCTTTACCCACTAGGCCACCGGGGGCGTGTGTGTGTGTGTGTGTGTGTGTGTGTGTGTGTGTGTGTGTGTATATCTTTCATTGCTGATCCACTCATGATGGAGCCGCTGACTTTTCTCTGACGCAGGTCCAGTCATAATAATATATATATATATATATATATATATATATATATATATATATATATATATATATATATATATATATATATAAAACCTTCCTATTGTGTATGAATATACCTAGTTGGATGAACTGTATTGCAGCCAGTTGGCCCACGCGTCGGTCTGGAGTTTCATGACTCTCTGATCGCGGGTTCTATCCCCGCCCGAGGTATGGATTGTACTTCTCACTACCAGGACACAAGTCCGGCTAACCGGTTTCCCTGAATCCCTTCACAAAATATTACCCTGCTCACACTCCAACAGCACGTCATAACACTGTGTCTCAGTTTATCTTAGGCTACTAAGTACAAAATTTATACACTTTTTTGAGTGTTTCGGAGTTCATATAGCAATGCATCTTTAAGAAAAGCAAACTTTTTACATTTTGTTGCTTAATGTGTGAACCTGCGTATCTTTCCGGCTTCTTTCTTGCTGGGGACTTGGGATAATGGAGGGGAAAATTGTTTATCTGTGGAATAACATAGGTAGAGAGAGAAAGGAATGAATTCTCATTCGTTAGATGGAAGGAGGGAGACAAATGAATAAAAACTAGAGAGAGAGAAACAGGGAAAGAGGGAAGAATTTGAATTAGTTAGATGGGGGAGAGAGAGAGAGAGAGAGAGAGAGAGAGAGAGAGAGAGAGAGAGAGAGAGAGAGAGAGAGAGAGAGAGAGAGAGATAAAGGCAGGATGAAGTGTATCTTCTCCTTAAATTACTGGATCAAGAAAAGGCTGTGAGCCCAGATAAGATGAGCTCAAGATTTCTGAGATGTGCAAACCAGTTAACGTTACCTCTAACTCGCATCTATTAGCACTGCCTAGCACAGTGTAAATGGCCTTCTCTGTGAAAAGAGGCAAATGTAGTCCCTGTTCACAAAAAGAAAAGGAAAGCAGAAATCAATAACTACAGACCAGTGTCACTCCTCTTAATCACTAGCAAGATTCTTGAGACAATAATCTCACGGCAGATGGCAGCGTTTTTCGACTACCATTCGCTTCTTTGTGACTGTCAGTATGGCTTCAGAAAAGGTCACTCTGCTCTTCATCTGCTGTTAAACCTCTTCACAGTCATTGGGCGAATCCAAGGTCAGCTGTTTAGTAGCACTGGATATTGCAGCACTAGGAGTCGCCGGCTCTGCACTATACCTCCTCAGTGTTTACCTTCAAGGTAGATCTCTAAGCGTAGTTCTAAATGGGACAGTCAACAAGGTACTACTGCAGCAAGAGTTCCTCAGGGAGGTGTGCTTGTGCTTTGACCATTGTTATGGAATGTTTACTTAAATGACCTTCTTTAATTCATCCCAGAATCCCATGTATATGCAGACAACTGTTTTATGATATTCACCTATCCAAGAGAGGAAACGTCAGCTGTTCTAAGCTATATCAATCACAAGCTTACAGTTACATCAATCACAAGCTTACAGCTATATCAGCCTGGGGAAAACGATGGCAGGTAACATTTGCTCATAGAAAGCACAAAATGGTAGTCTCTAGGCACCATGATGTTAATGCTGGAGCAGTGGAACTGAGGAATCACTTTGTAAATATTATAATAAAATGACCAGGAAGCTTTCAGCACTAATATGTATCTCGTATATACGTGTCAACAGAGGTTGCAAGATTCTTTACGAGGCAAATATACGCTCACATCTTGAGTATGACCTCTTGCCCACCATCTCATTTCGACTTCTAGACAGAATAGAGAACAGAGCAAGACGACTTATCTCTCGCCTGCAGATTTGTCATTTCAGCAGAGACTTCAGCAAGGAAGTGATATGGGTGGCCTTACTGTTATGTACAAGGCCGGTATTGTTAGATACCACACTTGGCTCCACTCTGAGGACAGCGAGAAGTGAGCTTCTACACCACAAGACGGGCAGCAAACAGTAACTACACTTTGACTGTACACTTCTCCAGAACATCACTTCATCTGAGATCATTTATTCCCAGGAAGACTCGAGTTTGGAAGATGTTCTTACAGTATAAACACATCAACGACATAAAGTCAGTTGATCAAATGAAATCACTGGCTCACAGATATCTACATCTTCATCCTATTCCATAGTTGTATGTCTCATTACAATAATAATCTTTCATCCTATTCCATAGTTGTATGTCTCATTACAATAATAATCTTTTAAATGAGCTGATGTAGGTAACGGCTTTTAACTTTTAAATAAAGTTAGGAACCCTTATGCTAAACTTGTTAAACCGTGTTTAAGAGAGGGGGAGAAAGAGAAAGAGAGAGATAGATTGAGAGAGAGAGAGACATAGATATAGAGAGGGAGTATATATATGTTTCATAACACTAAAAATCTTTCAAATGAACTGATATAGGTAACAGCTCTTTACTGTAAATAAAATTAGGAACCTTAACCTAACATTGTAAAACTCTGTGTAAAAAAATAATAAAGAGAGAGGTTTTGGTTTCTGCATTGTGTCTTTACTGTTTCTCCATTGGTTTTCAGAGGTTAGAGCAGCCGTCAAATAAAAAAAACTTAGCTAACAACGATTTCCAAAACTGATGATGACTTAGTGAAGCTAAGTAATAGTTTTAATGACTCAGCTGTATAATATAACTCACCATCAAGTATAAAATAAACGGCGCTATAAAAACAGTCGAAATGTCAAAATCAATAGCAGTAAAAAGCCAGAAACATTCCCTCACTTCCTGAAGAAGCAGAATCATGTACCTTAATTCCTTGTCTATACAGTGGTGCCGCAGCAGAGAGCCAAAAATAGTTCATTGGATACAATACACATTTGTGTGGTGAGAGAAGAGAATTCCTTCAGACCAAATATTAAAGTGGTGTATCTAGCATTAACTGATGCCACCGTATTAGAATAGTGGGTAAACTTACCGCGCGGCCTGGCACTGTTAGGCACTTAACCATCGTCTTTCTCAAGTTTTTTTTTTCCTCAAGAATCCGATGAGATATTAGGAGTGAACAAGGTACCATAATACACTGTAATGTCCAAAGTGTTTGCGCCGTGTCTTTATCCACACCTCACCGCTATATCTAATAGCATAATACACACCATGTATATAGTATACCAAGTACTACTATGTATGATGTACACCACAGTACATTCATACAGTATGAGACATAACACACTGTATAATCTACACCACACTATATATACAGAACACCATACTAAATATATAGTACATCACCCCATGTGTGCAGTGCACACAGTGAACAATACCATATCTGATGGATAACTGAAGGATGCCATCGGGAGTCAATGCTCCCGAGGTCTGGTTTGGGACGGGGCCTCAGAGAGTTAACCTCCAAAAACATTCTTTGAGTATACTTCAGGAATGTACACACTACACCACACACAATGTATACAATACACCACACACCTTGTATACAATACACCACACACAGTGTATAAAATACGCCACACACCTTGTAAACTACACCACACACAATGAGTACAATACACCATATATACAGTACACCACACACCGTGTATACAGTACAACACACCGTGTATACAGTACAACACACCGTGTATACAGTACAACACACCGTGTATACAGTACAACACACCGTGTATACAGTACAACACACCGTGTATACAGTACAACACACCGTGTATACAGTACAACACACGCCGTGTATACAGTGCACTACACACCATGCATGCAAACATCACCACTGACAAATATTTTTGTAATGACTTAAAACCTATACACATAACTCGACAACT
Source organism: Cherax destructor (assembly GCA_009830355.1). Lineage (NCBI taxonomy): Eukaryota > Metazoa > Arthropoda > Malacostraca > Decapoda > Parastacidae > Cherax > Cherax destructor. Next base: position 175,350 of record WNWK01002319.1, on the reverse strand, counting down.
GAACAACAGGAACTCATGTTCACCGAGTCACTCTGCCTCACCTTCAGTCTCCACATGCATAACCGAACTCAGGTAATAACAGCGCCGATGTGTCCACAGTTGTTCCATGGTGCAGGAGAGTCTCAGTTTAAGTAATGAGGTACCTTCACTAGAAGGGACCTATGTCAGTCTCACCAGTCATATATAACAACATCAGTTGGAGAAGTTGGTTTGATAGTTTCATCACCTGACATATACGCAATAGTCAAAAGATTACTGAGGCTCCAAGACCCCATAGTGGGAATGAGTTACTCAAGGATACTACCTGGCCAAGAGAATCTTCATGGAGCCGTGTTTATTCCTGGAGTGGGTAAAGGAGAGCTTCATCAGAAGGGATCAGAAATATAATGTTTCGACAATATATACAGATAAAATAATTCATATATTTGCCTACTATGTATCTTATTTTATATGCGGTGTAATTTATTTTCTTCCTCTTTCATCAGAGACAATCGAAGTTGAAAAATTAGACACATTTGCAACATCTGGGAATCTTTATTGTAGACGTTTCGTCATCCAGTGGCTTTATCAATACAAGTTCAAGGACATAATTGGAAGGCTGAAGAACTATATACAAAATATGAGGTAATCAGTCCCTCAGCCTTGGAGTTGATGTGAAGATCACCGTAGTCGTGAAGATTATGGAGAACAGGCAAGAAGGTTGGCGCTTATATACTAGCGTCAGGTGGAAACGGACGGGTGACAGTCCTCAGGTCTTTGATTGGCTAACATTTTAGGATATTTCCAAACATCATTATTGGAGTCCATTAAGATTAGTATCCCCTCTGTGATGTGTTGTGAGGTCAGCTCTGACTACCCTCTGTGATCTGTTGTGAGGTCAGCTCTGACTACCCTCTGTGATGTGTTGTGAGGTCAGCTCTGACTACCCTCTGTGATGTGTTGTGAGGTCAGCTCTGACTACCCTCTGTGATGTGTTGTGAGGTCAGCTCTGACTACCCTCTGTGATGTGTTGTGAGGTCAGCTCTGACTACCCTCTGTGATGTGTTGTGAGGTCAGCTCTGACTACCCTCTGTGATGTGTTGTGAGGTCAGCTCTGACTACCCTCTGTGATGTGTTGTGAGGTCAGCTCTGACTACCCTCTGTGATGTGTTGTGAGGTCAGCTCTGACTACCCTCTGTGATGTGTTGTGAGGTCAGCTCTGACTACCCTCTGTGATGTGTTGTGAGGTCAGCTCTGACTACCCTCTGTGATGTGTTGTGAGGTCAGCTCTGACTACCCTCTGTGATGTGTTGTGAGGTCAGCTCTGACTACCCTCTGTGATGTGTTGTGAGGTCAGCTCTGACTACCCTCTGTGATGTGTTGTGAGGTCAGCTCTGACTACCCTCTGTGATATGTTGTGAGGTTAGCTCTGACTACCCTCTGTGATGTGTTGTGAGGTCAGCTCTGACTACCCTCTGTGATGTGTTGTGAGGTCAGCTCTGACTACCCTCTGTGATGTGTTGTGAGGTCAGCTCTGACTACCCTCTGTGATGTGTTGTGAGGTCAGCTCTGACTACCCTCTGTGATGTGTTGTGAGGTCAGCTCTGACTACCCTCTGTGATGTGTTGTGAGGTCAGCTCTGACTACCCTCTGTGATGTGTTGTGAGGTCAGCTCTGACTACCCTCTGTGATGTGTTGTGAGGTCAGCTCTGACTACCCTCTGTGATGTGTTGTGAGGTCAGCTCTGACTACCCTCTGTGATGTGTTGTGAGGTCAGCTCTGACTACCCTCTGTGATGTGTTGTGAAGTCAGCTCTGACTACCCTCTGTGATGTGTTGAGGTCAGCTCTGACTACCCTCTGTGATGTGTTGTGAGGTCAGCTCTGACTACCCTCTGTGATGTGTTGTGAGGTCAGCTCTGACTACCCTCTGTGATGTGTTGAGGTCAGCTCTGACTACCCTCTGTGATGTGTTGTGAGGTCAGCTCTGACTACCCTCTGTGATGTGTTGTGAGGTCAGCTCTGACTACCCTCTGTGATGTGTTGTGAGGTCAGCTCTGACTACCCTCTGTGATGTGTTGTGAGGTCAGCTCTGACTACCCTCTGTGATGTGTTGAGGTCAGCTCTGACTACCCTCTGTGATGTGTTGTGAGGTCAGCTCTGACTACCCTCTGTGATGTGTTGTGAGGTCAGCTCTGACTACCCTCTGTGATGTGTTGTGAAGTCAGCTCTGACTACCTCTGCTTCTCTCATGGTTCAGTTGCAGTCCTGAAGCAGTTTAAGCAGGTATTATGAATCATATATACGGAAATATACATTACTAAAATAAAAAAACACAACTGTGCCTAATAGAGCGTTTTATATCCTAATATGGGTAATATTATTCAGAACAATTAACAGGGATGTTTGCTTTAATTACTATTCATCCACTGTATTTATTATTATTATTATTTTTTGCTGATAGGATATAGACTGAGTTTGTGAATTTCATGTCAGTGGGTTCCTCTTCCCTGTGAATTTTTATATTTTTGCTCTTCTATGTTTCTTTTCAAAGATGTTTGGGTTTTTTCAATATTATTTACAGGAAAAAAATGTTCCTGTTAACTACTTCGGAATTTGAGCGCGCCCTCCTCCAATTACTGGAATTACCAGGAGCTGGAATTGTGATATCGGTTTCTCTCTGCGTGGTGCCTCACCCTCTTGTATTTATTTCTGCTAGTTACCTTCACACTATTATCATTAGCGGTAGTAGCATTTTCAACAGTATGTGTATTATCTACAACCACCAAGCAAGCCAACGCTTATCACCCTTCAATTATTTTAAAAACTTATTTCCTAAATAACTACCAGGTATTGGTCCAGTGTGGTACGGTCGGTAAAGCACTGCGTTCCTGTCACAAGGTTCGTAGGGTCGAGTCTCCGTCGGCCAGAGATCAGTGTTTGATATATATATATATATATATATATATATATATATATCTTGTCTAATAAAGCCGAACTTGCCGAATAGACCGAACTCTATGAAAAATCACGTACTAAATAATGAAAGCAAGGTCGTATCTCCTACCAGATCGACAAGAGGCAGCAAAACACTGTATGAGGAACTCATGCATCTTTCATGGGTTGTCTGCTCGCCGTCTCCTCTACGACTTCTGGACAACAGAGAACCATGCAAGATGACCTCTCTCTCGACTGGACCCAGTCTGGGCGGATCTGTCAATTCTGTCCAACCTTCAACACCAAAGAGATTTGGGTTGGCATTTCTCTTACGAACAAGACCAATACTACACTTGGCGAACAGCAAGAAGACCGCTTCTCTCCCAAAAGACGGGTAGCAAACAGCAACTATACTCTGGCTGTACCCTTCTCAAGAACGTCACTTCATCTAGGCCTCTGTTCCCTGTCTGAACGTTTCTTAACAATAAAAATTTAATAAAAGCATTGCTAGGTAAGGCTTTTAAATGTGCTGAGGTATATGGGAGCTCTTGGCTTGTAAATAAAGGCAAGGTCTTTAGCCTAACTGTTAAAGCCGTTTTGTAAATAAAGATGACAGAGAGAACAGTGGAAGGAAAAAAATAAGTTGTCGAAGAAAGAAAGTAGGGGGGAGAATTTAAAGAGAGGATAGGAAAGAAAAACTGCAGAAAAAAATACTAAAAAAATGTAAATATGCTTTAAGCTTACTGCCCTCTTCAGAGCGGCACAACGATGCAAGTTTAAATATAAATGCAATTTCTTATGAATAAATCAAAATCATTGGTATAGAAAATAAATTCTTCGTCCAACAGTCTGCTGCAGACACTCATGATAATGTTGGCGGTCGAGTGAGTTTGTTTACATTCAATCAGCTGATCCGGAAAGCCTGATTTCAGACTCCAGCGATGCGACGTGGAAACTTTTGAAAGAGCACAAACTTTCTTTCAAGTCTGATATCAGCTTAAACTAACCAAAGGAAAACGTTTATTCTCCCAAGGGAATATTATCGAAGTTCACACAACTATTACCTTAATTTTAAAATGAATGAAGAGGAATAACTTTATCTTATATTTTAGCATTTCCCTAATGGACTACGCTTACACCAACTATTTTATTACAGATAAGTGACAATGTGTTTTTTCTGCATTATTTTTTTTTTAATTTTATCTTTTGAGAATTTCTGAGTACGTTGCCTTAATTGCCATCCTGTTTACAGTTCGGTCATGGCTTCCGGGTTCATCAGTCTGCTGTGGCGTCCTGTTTGAGACTGTGGCTGTGAGTCTGGCCTTGGTTTTTTTTTCCGGACGCGGCACCTCAGTATTATGGATGATGTGAAATAATTCGGCAGGTGCTAAATTTTACGAAACAGGAACTATTTTTTTTATATTTTTTATTTAAAACAATCCATTACATTATGTAATAAATAAATATAAAATCTCACAACATGACGAGATTTTGCATCCTACACTACCTAAACACGCCTCCGAGTACATAATTGCGGGGCGACAAAACAAACATGACCCCCCCTCCTACGCTAGAGAAACAGTGTGTACCACCTCACATTACATCTCCTGGTACAACAACTTAAGACATAGAAACAAACCGCGGCACCTTACTGCCACCTATCAACTTCCCCTCCCCACCCGTCCCCTTCCCTTATCTGCATGGACATAACTCTCACGTGACACAGTGAGAAATACATTTACATAATAAATACATGTGCCACCACCAATGGCTCCACTGGTTGACACGATCCTTCATCCCCAAAAACACTCCCAGGTTACACTCGCCTGCAAGATAGTACATACGTACAAAACAGAACTTTACACCATGTGCCAGTAACTTGATGTGCATCATGACATAACAGTAATCTCCACAACTTAACATAGCACATCAGGACATTACACAATAGGCTCGCAGGCCCAAAACCTTCACCGTCCTTTGGCCAAAACCCTAACCCCAGCACCGGCAGCAAAAGCCACCTTCCACCATACCTGCATACCTTAACGCACACAGGCGCCAGTAGCCTTCACGCACTCCATTCTAACACTACCACACACGCCATTGACAGAAACATGACACAACCACCCATACCATTACATGCCACAAAACGTGACATAAAGACTCACTCCACCTGGTAGCATTGACAAAAAACAGCGCAACTGATCCACCTATCTATAGGTGCTACCATCATGCAACGTACCACTCCCCCCCATCGTCACACCCCCATCCCATTCCCAAAACCCTCTCTCTCTGGAGGCAAGCCCGTCGTCATTCCCCTGAGCCCTTTCCCCCATACATTCTGAGCAATTCCCACACCGTGAGGGTACGGTAACCCTCAGTAACCCCCCCCCCTAGTCCCATAAAGAGTCCTATTCCTACACATCGTACGAAAAATCGTTGCTGCCAGTACACGCTTCCGCACCTCCCACGCATCCGATGCCCTCATGCTCCAGGAGATGTATACATAGTCCACCATCACATATGCCAGTGTACGCGCCACACCCTCCTCCACCCCCACATCCAAAGTCAGCGCTCTCAAAACTGACACACCCTTCCCCCACCCTCACCGCAACTCAACCAACCCATTCCCTGATCCCCCAAGCCCCTCACAAAAGTACACAACATGAAAACCTGTTTCCTCCCCACACCAACCACACCGCCCTCCATCCCACCCTCCTATACCTCAGTACTGCACCCGATGGCAAGATCCCATGCACAAAACGAAACATAACATCCCACACCCTGGGTTGTAACCTCAACCACACGTTCCGCCAAATAAACAGAATTAGCCTCCCTCGCCCTTACTAAATCCCCCCTGTAAAGAATGCCACAAATCTTCAAAAACCTCCACTCAGTTTTACACCACCCAACACCCCCACTCCACCCTGCATTCCCACATCCCCAACCCTAATATAAACGATTTCTCTACATTCACTCCCATCCCAGATGCACCCCCATACATCCCCACCACCTCCTCCAACCCACCCAACCACGTCCTCTCATCCACCAAGAGCATCACATCATCCACATGCCCTACCAGACTCGGCCACAGGCTACCCTCCCCACCCCCGTCCCCACTCATTCTCGCCACCACCAATCTATGAAAAGGATCCTGCACACACTCAAATAATAGTTGTGACAGCGGGCACCCCTGATGAAGTTCCCATCCCATGACCACCGCCTCCCCCAGCCACCCATTGACTTGCACATGAACACACGCTTGCACATATAATGTATTCACCCACCCCACTATTTCCTCCCCAAAACCCTGACACAATAAGATGCGACGTAAAGCCTCTCGTTCCACGGTGTCGTATGCTCCTTTCCAATCTAACGCTAACAACCCCCCTTCCCCCCTCACCTATTGCAGCTACAAAGTCCCTTTGGATACCATGTCCCGTCACCATCGAGCTTCCAGGCAGGCCGAACTGGCTCTGGGCTACCACCCTATTGACGACACACTTTAGGCGATTACCGAGCACCTTCGCAAAAAGTTGTAATCGGTGCACATCAATGAAAGCACGCGATAATCGTTCAGGGTTTGCTGTTGTGACCCCTTTGGTACCAAGACCACCACCCCAGTTGCTTGCCCCACCCCTAATCTACCTACCCTTTTCATCGCATTCAGTAGTCTAACCAAGAAACCCCGCAACAGATCTCAATTTGTCATATAAAATTCAAAAGGAATCCCATCCATACCTGGCGACTTTCCTTTGCTCATCCTTGGCAATGCTCACCAAATTTCCTCCTCCTTGATCTCCCCCCCCAATGCCATTCTATCACCCCTCCCAAGGGGTTTCCCTATTCACTCACACACTTCTTCTAAATTCCCTGCCTCCACCCCTCTACTGCTCCAATAACATGTGTACCACTGGTCCGTATACATGCCCATGCCCTTTGTCGAAATGATTACCTGCCCCACCCGATAACCTTCCTCCTCATCACACACCTCCAACTGCGTTAGATTTGTCACCTTCCTACGTTGCTGTTGCCCCCTCGGGACACAGGCCGACGGCCTATCCCCCCAGAGCACCTCATCGAAACCCTCCTGCACCCGTACGGTGTCAAATCGCTCATTCTGCAACTCCCGTAACTTCTCCTTCAGGGCCTCCATCTCCCCCACCTGGTATTGTCCCTGCAAAGCTCTCTTACTGTATCAAACAACTAAGCGTTGCTCCAGATAATGAGATAACCCATATCACATGTGATTAATTCTCTTCCCTCTCATGAATATAAAAATCCCGAATCCGAGCCTTAGCGATACCATTCCACCAACCCACCATGTCGTCAACAGCTCTCCCCTCCTCCCCAAGCCTCTCCCATAGCACCGCGAACCCACCCATCGCCTGCTCATCCTCGAGAACCTTTGTATTTAATTTCCAGTAACCCACCTGCCGTCTAGCTAACTTCTCCAATCCGACTTCCGCTATAACTGCCCTATGATCAGAATCAAGGAACTATTAGGGTGCATGGGAGATGATTTTACCAGTTATTGTAAAGGGTTATATTCGCATTGTTGATGAAGAGTTTAGATTTCATCTCTGAGATATCTTAATAAAAATTAAAGTTTAATAGGTGAATTAAACTGATGAGGGGTCCATTCTCATAAGCGTCCTTGCAATTAATACTAGAAAGCTTCTAAAGAATTATTAATTTGCTTAGTTTCTTGTATCGCAAATCAATGAAGGATACAATATATCTTCATTGTCAGAATCATAACCCATAATTAGTAATGTGTATGTAAAGTGTTAAGTTAATGTAATGTAAATATGAAGTATTAATGGTAGTCACAAACTACCCCTACCAAACTACTTGTGAGGAAGCGAGTGAGTGCTTCCAACTGAGTGGTGGAGGAGGGTTGTGTAGATGGCAAGAGGGCCAGGAGTGGTGATGTCTCGGGTGTGGAAGGTTGACTGCTGGTCTCGGCTCTCTATTTGACCCAAGGGGAGAGGTCATAAAAGGAAACCAGAATCGGGTGTAATGCCCAGGTAGCCGTCCTGAGAGGTAGTGTCGGCTTTCTTAAGGAATTTGGAAATCGGCCGAATCTTCCAGTGAAATCAACTAAGGTGTAACAGAAGCGGTATCGTCAGAAATTCATTAAGTTTACACCACACGTAATGTCCGCCTCCCAGAGTATTAACTCTCACTACAGGTGAGTTAATTTGTATTGACCAATATAAATTGCCTACCGAAGGGGTGGCGTTAAGATATGACGCCAAATCTTAATTTGGCGAGTTGAAATCTCTTTTATACTTTTTAACGTAATTCATTTATATTTATGAAAAATTACCCAAGCAAATTACTCAGGTCAAGTAATTGATATTACCAAATATACAGTCCACAAATATGTCAGTGTTACTGACATAAATTTTTCAAATAATTTTTAGAACTATATGTTGTAATAATAATTCAAGGTCCAGATGTATGAGACGTGATGACCTGAGATGGTGGGCACGAAGGAGGGATGTTATTGTGACCTGGGATGTTAGTGTGACCTGGAATGTTATTGTGACCTGGGATGTTATTGTGACCTGGGATGTTATTGTGACCTGGGATGTTATTGTGACCTGGGATGTTAGTGTGACCTGGGATGTTAGTGTGACCTGGGATGTTAGTGTGACCTGGGATGTTAGTGTGACCTGGGATGTTATTGTGACCTGGGATGTTATTGTGACCTGGGATGTTATTGTGACCTGGGATGTTATTGTGACCTGGGATGTTATTGTGACCTGGGATGTTATTGTGACCTGGGATGTTATTGTGACCTGGGATGTTATTGTGACCTGGGATGTTATTGTGACCTGGGATGTTATTGTGACCTGGTGTCTAAACTCGCACTTGACTCTGAGCTGCATCAGTATCAGTAAGTGTAAACTGTTTGATGTACCAAAGTTTCTTCATAATTATGGGGGTAAAATATTTCGGGACATTGCCTGTAACATTTACCTGCATGGTGAGCGTGTAGGATTTGGTGGTGCTGTGGGTTAGAGCATCATGTGGCTTTCGCTCACCATGAGGCGGGCCAAAACAACATGGGTTCGAGTCTTTGGCTAGTCTCAGTGTTATTGATCAATACCACTCGTTCGTGGTTATAATAATATAAAATACTGCTTGTTGAGGCTAGTACACCAAACGGGGAGTAGAATGAAATTAGCTCAGAGGCACCCACACCACCGTATTTCTTTGGATCAAGGTAACACACCTAGCTCTGCTGGGTGCTTGATTCTTGTAGGATTTGGTGGTCCTGTGGGTTAGAGCGTCATGTGGTTTTCGCTCACCATGAGACGGGCCAAAACGACATGGGTTCGAGTCCTTGGCTAGTCGCAGTGTTGCTATTGATATATACATACATACATACATATGTAGTAAGTATTGAAGGTTGTATCTCAGGGAAGCAGAAATGTTAATGTGGCATGTACTTCAATATGGCTACTTCTAGTAAGTTTTAATTATTTTGGCAAATTTAATTAAAACTTCTACAAAGCACAAGTATTAATGGAATAACTCTTCAAGTGGGCCATCTGAAGAGTCACTTGAGGCGGGGCAGGTGGACGAGAAGAAAAACACACCACGAAGAGAAAGAAAGGGAGAAAAAAAGGAATGGGGATTTGGTGAAGTGAGATGAAATAGGTATAACTCATAGTGCTTGATAGGTGTAATTGGATATAGTAGATTGGTTATACTGCCGGAATAGAGAATAAACATGTGAGAAGTTAGAGGCAAAAGGATAAGAAAAAATATTAGGCATCCCTGAAAGGGGACATTCAAGTGTTTGCTTGATTTCCTATCTTTCCTGTTTTAATTCATCCAACTTTTTGTTATTTCGCTCGTAATTTGACACAGCCTTATCCGATCGCTTTCAATCTTTCAATGAATGTGTATGGGAACAAAAGCCAGATTCTCGTGCAGCTGCCCTATGACCAAACATGTCCCCAGCATCCTGGAGTGGCTCCCATATCCTCCAAAACCCCTCAGCGGAGTAGCTTCACATGTATCAAGGTGCCTTCTATTTCGTCGACGCTAGAGATTGAAATTCAAGTGAGTTTATGCAGATTTTGTCACTGAATGCGTAAAATAGAATGACACCGGAAGTTTAATCTGAGTGACACCGGAAGTTTAATCTGAGTTCGAACAACTTTGAAATATTACTGTATTTACTAAAAAATTTCACTACCTTGATAATATCTCTTCTAATCAGATTTAAATCCTAAACGTTGGTGAATCTCAATTGGAAGTATTTTTGTATTTCTTTGTATTATTTTGCCAAGTTTTTAAACAAGTTTTTATCAAGTTGGATTTATTTTCAAAAATAATTTAAAAAAAAAAAAATTCTTGTAGGTTTGTAGAGAAATTGCAAGAGAATATGAGGAAGAAAACTGAAAAAAAGTAGCGTTTTTTTTTTCAATTTAACAAGGATGGACTTTATTATATTCGGTACATTTTCACCAACATTTTTCTTTTCTCTCTCCAAATTTTTTGGCTAATATCTCGGTAATGCTTTATTTAGTCACGTGCAAATTTTGAACGCTGGTGTACAGTATCTAAGACAAAAGACTAAAAGATCGTTATAACTATGACCATAATTTGTAAAGGGGTGGACCGGTAAGCCAGCGGAAGGCCTCGGTCAGATGACCATAAGCTTCAACAGCGGGTCATCATCTGACTACGACCCGCGTCAGGAAAAACTTGTCCTGTTTTCTGAAGAACCTTACCTAACCTAACCTAAGACAAGAGTCGTAGGACTGTTTACATGGGTGGAAAAAAACCCTCCTCTCATTGAAATCAAACTATCTGCTCTGTAGTATTCTCCTAAGAAGTAGGTTCGTATTATTAATGAAGTATGAGGGTGCCATTTTTGACACTTTTAATCTCAAAATGGTATAGTATTATAATACACTATAATGCATTATTTTACTTTCATGCTGACTCTGGCATGCTAGGAGTATGTTACATATTATTCGTCGTTTGTCACACACCCATATAAGTATGCCCTCCCTACTAGCCAGCCAGATACTGAGGGTAGAATGAAAAGGGGTCCCATCTTGGTTCAACCAGCCAATCACAAGGAAGCACGCAAGTTGTGAAGCGATGCGAGGCACTTGTGAATCAACCTTGGCAGACTCGCCTCCAGCCTGGTCGAAGACAGTTCTCACAGTGTCTCTTGCTTACATTGCCTTACTGTACATGTCATCTGTATATATTGAACATACATTGCTTGCTGTTTGGTGAACGAAATGAAAGTATTAACTCTCTCTCTGTTGCCTTTTTGCTCGTTCGTCGTTTCTACTTTGGTTATCTTACTAAACCCAGGTGTGCAGGCCACTAATCTACACCTGTGTTCGTAATGCTGGCTAGATGCTCTTGTTCCAAGGAGCTAGACTTATCCTCCCTTTAACTGCATCGACTATGGATGTATCCCATTGCTAGGAGCTACATGACACATACTGCTTTATTTTTTTTTGTCCTTAATTAAATAAAACAATTGTGAACAGCATCAGTTTTTAATGGCTGATTAATGTTACGAAGTGAATGGAAATTTCTTGGTCCTCGTCTTCTTTAGGCTTTTAGTGCGTTGTTTGAATATACTTTCGTGTAGAATGAATGTGAATAAAGAATGGATTGTGAATATGAATGTAAACAAGCTTTATATCTTAGCTCTAAGTTAAACGAAGTTAAGTGTGGTAGAAGAATTTTAGTGGGTAGACGTAAATGGGATTAGGTCAGGTGTACCTGAGAGAATTAGGGCAAAAGGAGTACGATAATAAATGATAAATTAGGGGAAAAAAAGAGGTAATGCAGTTGCATTAATTAAAGAATTATGGGGATTAAAATTAGAATGGGATGTTAGAAAGAGGTGACAGTAGGTGCTTATGCACCTGGGGAAGAGACGAATGTAGAGGAGAGATTCTGAGACATTTTAAGTGAGTGTTTAGGGTGTTATGAACCAAATGAGAGGGTTAAGCAAATGAGTTGTATAAGTTGTAGTAAGTTCGTAGTGCCACTGATAAACAATAATAGGGAGATCTAATTAATCTATATATAGTATGAGGTTTGGTAATAGATAATACCTATTTTAATAAAACGAGGATTAATAAGTAAACGAGATACGATACAGAGTGCTGTGACATGTTATAAAATACCGACATGAAGGAAAAAGAAAAAAAATGCAGCATAATGAGATAATTTATTGGCAACATTTCGCTCACACAGAGGACTTTATCAAGTCACAAATCTGCTTGTGACGATATAACCCACTGTCTGGGCAAAACAATGTCAGTCAAGTATCGCATTATACCAAATTTATGTCTCTTTTTTTTCCATTCGTTATATGATAAGATGACAGCACTTTAATGCAATATGTATCACTAGATAAAAGGTTGATGGGTAGACTTCTTGATGAGCGAGTATTTAGATGGGCGGCAGATATACAAGAACACTAATAACAGCTATAGTGATAATAAGAGGTAGATGGGATATAGGAAGAATGTCATCAAAAGGTAAGAGAGAAATGAAATTTATAAGATAAAGGAGATAGTTAAGGTAAGATATAAGCAATTATTGGAAATAACTTGGCCTGAAGAGAAAGTAGAGGTAAGGAGGAAAGCGTAGAGGAGATATTGGGTAGATTTAAGAATGGAGTTTGCACTAGAAGTTTGTGAGTATAGGAGGGTGGTTGCAGGCTGGAAGAGGAGTGATTGGTGGAATGACGAGGTAAAGGGCACAGTATAGAACAAAACGTTGGCGTGTGAAAGGTTTATAAAATATGGAATTGATATAGGGAAGGAGGAGTGTATGGAGAGTAAAAGAAAGGTTAAAAGGTTAAAAGTAAGGTAAGGGACTGCAAAAGTAGAGCTATTGAGGGAGTTGAAGAGGATTTATCCTCAAATTTTTATTGAGTTTTTGTGTGAGATCCATTAACTGATGGATTTAACAGTTAAAAACAAAGGAGGGGGAAGCATTAGATGGGGAGGTGGAGGTACTGGAAAAATTAATAGAATGAGAGGTATAGTACCTTTTAGTGTGGGTAAGAGCCACATGTGGGTGTGGGGTAGGTGCACGAAGCAGTGTGTAGACTGAAAGGGAGTAAAGCAGCTGGGAGAGATGGTATTAAGATAGAAATGTTCAGAGGGCTGGGATAGGGATATAGCTTTGGAGTGTGTGTATATATTACCTAAATAAAGTTCCAGATTCAGTGGCGTCGTAAGGGGGGGCGGCGCTCCGGGTGGCACCATAGAGCCTCTAAGGAAGGTGACACTAATGTACAAAACATTGCTGCACCAACATAAGAGAAGAATCCTTTGTTTCTATATAGCCTATTATATGATTACAGAGTACAAATAGCAATATATAGGGAAAATCATTTATTTTGATGATGTGATAGATGATTTTGCAGGATTGAAGGCAAGGAAATGTAAGATCTGATTCATTGAGATGTTACCTGTACTCAAGGTCACTGAGATATTACCTGTACTCAAGGTCAAATCGAACTAGTGTTTCTCTGATATTGCAATGATTTTCTTTATTTTTCAAGTTTTTTTTTTTTTTTTGGCATTGTTGAAGATGAATAAATGTAGGATATGTTGCTGTACTCAAAGTGGTATTTGAGTTTGTTTCCTTAATATTACTACGATTATTTATTTTATCATTAATAAAGTTGAGAAGTATTCTTCTGTTGGGTTTATGGCCCTTAAACGTTCTCATTGCTAAATATTAGCCACTGGTCATGCAGTAGTGACGTCACTGGCGTTTACTCCCCCCTCCCCCCTCCCTTGGATTTCATGGGGGTGACACCAAAGAAGCCGCCCCGGGTTACACCAACCCTAGCAACGCCACTGTTCAGGTTAATTGACTGTGCAGTTGCTGATTTACCATTTAATATAAAGATGAATTGCGGAGAGATGAGGAGTAGTTTGAGGTAATCAGTCCCACTGCCTTGAGTCGATGTGTTCCGGCTGAGAGACTGATTACCTCAATCTTTCTCATCTTCCTCCATTCATCTCTGTATTGGACTGATGAAGCCACTGTGGGGCGAAACGTTTCCGCAATAAAGATACCCAAGTGTTGATCAAGTGTCCCATTCATCAATCTGTTGGTTTTCTGGTCCAATTATATAATTTTTTTTATATACGTACCTGCCTTCCAGCATACATAAAGGGGATTACCAATAGACCCCTGGTTGTCTTCAAGAAGGCACTGGACAGACACCTAAAGTCAGTACCTGACCAACAAGGCTGTGGTTCGTACGACAGTCTGCGTGCAGCCAGCAGTAACAGCCTGGTTGACCAGACCCTGATCCACCATGAGACCTGGTCTCAGACCGAGCCGCGGGGGCGTTGACCCCCGAAACCCTCTCCAGGTAAACGTATTTGTGTGTTATTTGTTTAAATTATATTATAATTAAATTAAATCATAAAATTATATCTTTATTTACTACAAGTACATGTACAAGGTATACAGACCTAGCTGACATCAATGACATACTACTATATAGAAAGCCCCTTGTTATGCTGAGCATTTCTGGCAAATTAGGTCAGTTTTGTCCCAGGATGCGACCCACACCAGTCGACTAACATCCAGGTTCCTATTTTACTGATGGGTGAACAAGGACAGCAGGTGTCTTATAGAAACGCGTCCTAATGTTTGCCAGCCGTACCGGGGAAATGTAATACAGACTCATCCATTTCGAAACCACTCACAGTTATAATTTAAGGACAGGTTATGCAGTCTACATAAATTACTAATGATCACTGTAATTACAAGCGTGAAAACTTCCTCTTGACTAATTAATTTACGCAAAGTTTTTCTTCGTCTAACTTTTCGCTTTTATTTTGCTCATAATTGAAGGGCTAGAGTCTTGCAACAATTGTCTTGTTCACGTGCTCTGTGACCAAAGTTCCAGCCGTACCGGAGATTCGAACTCCGGACCTCAGTGTGTGAACTGAGTGGGGTAGTGATCGAGCCACGGGACACCTGCAATAACTTGTGGATGCATCTACTGATACACTTTAACATCTAAAAGCTAATGCATCTAACCGAAGGAAAGATTCATTGTTGATTTAGTTTGTTTAGTTCTGCTGGGAAGTTTAGAAACACGACATATTAAAAGATAATAATAGGCATCACTGCTGTAACTGGAACTTACCTCGTCTTTTCGGCTGTAAAGATTTTGAGTTTGTGAATTTTGTTCGAAGGGTTTGCTTGACATTTAGAAGCTTATTGTAATTATTAGGGTTTGTTTAGTTGTATGATGTTTAGGTGCCAATTTCCATATTTTTTTAAACAAACTAACATTAGTATATACGTCATATTAAATTTTACGCAATTTCCATTAATTGATAAAAATATTTGAATTTTATTCTGCACCCTTTGTGATTTAAAAAAAAAAAGTAAGGTTATTCTAGCTATTAATTATATTTTTGTCTGCTATCCTTTCCACAACTTTTTTGGTAAACACGAAACCTTGCTTTTAGTTACACCAGGAACATTGATAAGTTGCCGCAATACTGCACTGATACTAACTACTCTGAAATGTATCCAACACACTCAGTGTAGTAGTGACGGAGAGACAAAAATTCAGAGCACATAGCGTACCTAATTTCAACTCATTCGTCATATATATTGACAACGTTTTTCTTGGTTTAGTTGAGACTTGTAATTACGTTAAGTTACAAATGTTGGGCTTTTCAAAGGATCTGGGTCTACTGGGGATGATGAGTAAGACACATGTGCAACAGTTTGATATCTTTTTGTTGTTGCTGTTGAAACGTTTCGCCTACGCGGTAGGCTTTATCAGTTAAATACAGAGGAGAACGTATTGTAGGTAGCATGAGTAGTGGCGAGGTAAATATTATGTAATCAGTCCATCAACTTTGGAGATGGTGAAGAGTAGAAGATTTCGAAGACGTTGCAGGGGACAAGGTCCACTTGTAGAAACAAGAAGGCAAGAGTTGAGGCACACTGACGCCAACTGGTCCATGCTAGGCAAGTCCCTCTGTAATCTAACCTTCCCACTCATAACTAGTAGTTAAGCGATGAAGTTGTGGAAGACGTCATCTGTACCAAGATACCGATGTGTTGCTGTGTCTGACAGGTATGTTGAGAATGATATAAAGTACCGTAAAGTTGATGAGTAACAAACATGTTCAACAGTTGGGTATGTTTATTGTCGACACGTTTAGCCTAAGATGTAGACTTCAACGATGCCCAACTGTTGTACATGCGTCTTATTCATCAACTTATCGGTATTTTATATCATTCTCAACATATCTATTGGGGATGTTGATCTCCCAGTTCTAGGACCTCTTGAGAGATAGGTTTATAGCTTGGAAATCTTTTGAGGGAGTTAAGGGACAGCTACAAGACCTCTTGTGTGTTTTTGCATTTTTTATGAGATACGGGTGACATCTCTGGAAGGGCAGTGACAATAATTCATAGCTGTTGTTTTTTCACTTGAATCCAGGCATTTGCGGATAGATAAAGCTAGATGTCAGCTAACAGAAAATTAGATATACTTACCTGTTAATTATTTTTTTAAACTTTTGAGAAAATGACTCAGTGGTCATAAAATTAAACGTTGTATGGAACGTTGTATGGGTACGAGTACCGAACGTTGTATGGGTACGAGTACGAGTTATGGACAGTACCGAACGTTGTATGGTACGAGTACGACGTGTATGGGTACGAGTCCGAACGTTGTATGGGTACGAGTACCGACGTGTATGAGTCGCGTACCGAACGTTGTATGGGTACGCGTACCGAACGTTGTATGGGTACGCGTACCGAACGTTGTATGGGTACGCGTACCGAACGTTGTATGGGTACGCGTACCGAACGTTGTATGGGTACGCGTACCGAACGTTGTATGGGTACGCGTACCGAACGTTGTATGGGTACGCGTACCGAACGTTGTATGGACTACGACTGGACGCGTACCGAACGTTGTAGGGTCGCGACGAACGTTATGGGTCGCGTCGAACGTTGTATGGGTACGCGTACCGAACGTTGTATGGGTACGCGTCGAACGTTGATGGGCAGCGTACGAACTTGTATGGGTACGCGTACGAACGTTGTATGGGTCGCGTCCACGTGGGCGCGTACCAGACGTTGTATGGTGAGCGTCCGAACGTTGTATGGAGTACGCGTACCGAACGTGTATGGGTACGCGACGAACGTTGTAGCGACCGCGTTGTATGGGACGCGTCCGAACGTTGTATGGGTACAGCGTACCGAACGTTGTATGGGTACCCCGTACCGAACGTTGTATGGGTAGCGTACGACGAGTAGGTGCGCACCGAACGTTGTATGGGTACGCGTACCGAACGTTGTATGGCGCGTCGAACGTTGTATGGGTCGCGACGACGTTGTATGGGTACGCGTACCGAACGTTGTATGGGTACGCGTACCGAACGTTGTATGGGTCGCGTCCGAACGTTGTATGGGTACGCCGAACGTTGTATGGGACGCGACGAACGTTGTATGGGTACTACGCAGTGAGTACGCGTACGAACGTTGTATGGGTACGCGTACCGACGTATGGGCGCGTACCGAACGTTGTATGGGTACGAGTACCGAACGTTGTATGGGTACGAGTACCGAACGTTGTATGGGTACGCGCGACCGAACGTTGATGGGTACGCGTACCGAACGTTGAGCACGACGTTGTATGGGTCAGCGTCCGAACGTTGTATGGGTACGCGTACGAACGTTGATGGACGCTGCACGAACGTTGTAGGGCAGCGTGCCGAACGTTGTATGGGTACGCGTACCGAACGTTGTATGGGACGCGTACCGAACGTTGTATGGGTCGCGTACCGAACGTGTATGTCGCGCGAACGTTGTATGGATGCGCGTCCGAACGTTGTATGGGACGCGCATCGAACGTTGTATGGGACGCGTCCGAACGTTGTATGGGTCACGCGTCCGAACGTTGTATGGGACGCGTACCGAACGTTGTATGGGCACGCCGAACGTTGATGGCACGCTCAACGTTGTATGGGTCGCGACGAACGTTGTATACTGCAGACGCATGATTAACGTACTTCACGTGTTAGCCAACATCAGAAACATTACTGCAGGAGCAGTAGCAGCAGATTTTTTTTGTATAAATATTTTGTGATGAAAGAGGTAAGCAACAGAAGTTCAGCAGTTATACTACAGCTTTATACATCATTAGTAAGGCCTCACCTAGATTATGCAGCTCATTTCTGGTCTCCATATTATACAATGGATATAAATTCATTAGAAAACATTCAGCGTAGAATGACTAAATTAATACATAGCATAAGAAATCTTTCGTATGAAAAAATATTGAAGTCCCTTAAATTTCATTCACTTGTAAGACGAAGAATGAGGGAAGACATGATCGAAGTGTATAAGTGGAATTTGGGTATTAACAAAGAGGATATTAATAAAGTCTTAAAGATCTCCCTCCAAGAGAGAATCTGCAGAAATGGATTCAAATTAGATAAGTTTAGATTTAGAAAGGATATAGGAAAGTATTGGTTTGGAAAAAGGGTAGTTGATGAGTGAAACAGTCTGCCTAGTAGGGTTATTGAAGCTAAAACCTTGGGTAGTTTCAAGTTTAGGTTGTATTAATATTGGTAGAATTACCAACAATATGTTAAGTAAAAGGACACAAATGCAACTAATGTGACATTTTATTGTGGCAACGTTTCGCTCTCCTGGAGAGCGAAACTTTGCCACAATAAAATGTCACATTAGTTGCATTTGTCCTTTACTGAACAAGTTAAGGTTGGATAAGTACATGAATGAGAGGGGTTGGATTTGAGTGGGACTTGCACATGAGTAAATAGATTTGTCAGAGTTTGTCAGGGCAGCACTGAAAGTGGGTTGGGTAAATGTTCTATTAGTGGGTCGGTTTTGTAAAGGACCTGCCAAGTATGGGCCAACAGGACTGTAGATGAATGGTTCAGAGAACCGACAAGTTATAAATTAGACACATATGCAACACTTGGGTATCTTTATTGAGGAAACGTACAGTGGCTTCATTAGTCCAATACAAAGCAGAAAGGTTTAAGGAGAGGAGGAGTTTGAGGTAATCAGTCCCTCGGCCTGGAGTCGATGTGTTCAGTCCATCAATCTTGTAGAAAGTACAACATAGAGCCATAGAAGTGGCTTATATACTGTAGTCAGGTGAGGCGAAGCAGGAGGAGGCGGGGGTAATAGTGGTACCATCCACACCTGTCCAACCTTTGGACGAAGACCTACTTCGACTAGTGGATGGTACCACTATGACCCCGCCTCCTCCTGCTTCGCCTCACCTGACTACAGTATATAAGCCACTTCTATGGCTCTATGTTGTACTTTCTACAAGATTGATGGACTGAACACATCGACTCCAGGCCGAGGGACTGATTACCTCAAACTCCTCCTCTCCTTACAACTTTCTGCTTTATATTGGACTGATGAAGCCACTGTGTGGCGAAACGTTTCCTCAATAAAGATATCCAAGTGTTGCATATGTGTCTAATTTATAGCCAACAGGACTACTGCAGTGTTCCTCCGTTCTTAAGTTCTTATGTAACCTATTTTTCTGAATAATTATATAGAAGTTGAATTAACTGGAGTCCGATAAATAATCAGATAGTATATATTATAATGCATTTGGACTACCCATCTGTATTGGAACACAATGGTAATTCTAGCACAAAATGTGCTAGAAATAAGTCACTTTGTCTGACTTTTGGGTTATCTTAGGTTTTCTACATATATGCTGCTATGTATGATAATCTATGTAACTGTATTTGTGTATACCTGAATAAACTTACTTATTTTTCACGTGAATATCATATCTGTTTTTCCAGAACAATTACCACCGTTGATTTCCATTGACACTGTATTTATTTCACACCACTTTCTGTACTTCAGAGGCTTCTAATCCTCTCGTAAGATTCCCTCTGGAACACTTCTGATAACACTTACGTTACAGAATTGGGGATCACAACTCCCCAACAACACAAACATGAACTGGTAGAAGTGTTGAACAGATTGTATATCAGGACGCCGGTATTATTCCATTAAAACACTAATCACCAAGACACCACCCATGAATTTTGCATGTGGCATTTAATACGTCAGTAAATATTATTCCATTGAATATATGCAGTCCTTTGTTATTCCTCTGCACTGTGTTTGTCGATCCTCCCTCACCCTCTCCCGGCAATATGCAGTACGTTAAGTCTGGACAATAAACTCCAGCGTATTTGGGGTGTACTCGTCTAGGGTCTTTTACCTTTATGATCACTAGATTATATGGATTTCAAATATATCCATCTCTCTCTCTCTCTCTCTCTCTCTCTCTCTCTCTCTCTCTCTCTCTCTCCCCTTTCAATAGTTTTATATTCAAATGTTTTTCAATGGCTGGCCATTCATTGGATGTTTTTCCCCAAATAGTAAATTGGAAAAGTTTACTTTGAGTTTAAAATGTTATTATAAGTAATGTTCAGGCACATCATTTATTGTGCTTGAAATCTGTCATAGTAAAATCAGGAAAAAATGTAAACACTGGTTGTCGTTGTCAAGTTTCTTTACTGTCCCTCGTGTCATTTTTTATACATCTCTTTTCTCGCTCTCCAGTTGGGATCCATTTATTTTTATATGGTGATGGGGTAAGGTGGGATGCGCTAGCATGGAGACTGGGTCGTTTTGGCTTATGAAACCCATATTTCATTTTATCGCAAATTTTTTACGCGTATCTTGAGACCTCAATATAGACTGACGTCTTCCGTTTTCTGTCTTTCCCCCATGTTAATCGAAAATGTTACTACTGTTGATCCAAGGTAGTTGAGGAAGTAAGCTCCAGATATATTTTTATTTTTACATGCAAATCCTTTTCTCTACCTCAGTTAATTTTAAAGTCTGGCAGTATCTCCACCTTTAGTTTTTCTCACAAGTATCGACTGACAATCCAGGTATCTGTTCACTCCAAGCTGAAGAAGCAGTGGGGGAGTTAGGTGATTTTTCCTCTACGTCTCGATCTAACAAGTTAAAAACTTTCACAGTTATCTTGAAAGTCTCTCAATTTGGAAGTACAATATGTCCCTACTTCATGACACCTTGTTTTGATTTGGTATCACTGTAAATTGAATTTCGCAAGATTCCTCTGAAGATGCGTTTTGACTTTAATGGGGAAAGTTGTCCAAGGTATTTATGTAAAACGCTGGGAAATAGGCAGGTGTATGGACAGGATTGGGATAAGGTCTTTAGTTCAGCTTATAGGAATTTACAGGTGGGAGAGTTATTACGGGGGTTGTAGGGGTTTGAGGGGGGATTGGTTCTGCGACTTGCTTGGGGATGTGGGGTTGTGGCTTTGGTATGGTTGTGTAGTGGCTTTTGATTGACTGAAATTGGTATGGTAGGGGGGGGGCGGTTTGGTGGGTGGGGACGGTTGACTTTAAACTGGGGGACGGGGAGACTGGTGGGTGTGGGTGTGTATGTTGTGTGATCGGGTGGGGTGTGTGGATTTGGGTGTGGGTAAGTAAGGGGGGAGGATGTCATAGGGGATAAGTAAGGGCTTGCCTGTCCAGTGCCGGGTGTTACGTTTGGTGCGGTGTGTTAATGTGGTGGTTTATTATTTAAAACTGGTGTATGGTTTGAGGTACTGAAACCTGTTGGGTGGGATCCGTGGATTTCATGTTGGACCAAGACATGGTGTTGGTAGAGGACGGTAACATTTTAGGTTACTGTCAATTGATTTGGTGTACTTTTGTATATTTTCCCATTGTACACGGTGGTGGTATTGTTCTGACTTGTCATGTGAGGTGGAACTGCGTTACTAATGAAAGGGACCAGTGGTACCTGTGGTATCAAGTCCTGGGTGTGAGTGGGTATACGTGGAGTGCATGTAGTCTGTATGTATGGGTATAATATATATTGTGCTTATGTGTGGGATACTATGTACTTTGTGAGAAATGAACGATGTTTAGTGTACGACATTACTGTACTGGTGGATGTGGTGTAGTATGGCATTGAGCAATTATTGTATTTGGTGTGGACAGATATTTGTAGAATACGGGTCCGGCGACAGTGGTGATTTATGTTTTCTGTTTTACATTTTGTACATTTATCCTGATGTATTTGGGGTCCCTTGTGGTCTGTGGGATAATGATTCTGGTAACATGTATCAGGTGCATATAATTTTATGCACATAGTGGTTGGCGGGGATAGGGACATGTTTGTGTTTCTGGAGATTGATTATCTGTATGTTTTGTTATGGTGTTTTTTTGCAACTATTTGCTTTTGTGATTGAGGTCAGTTATTTATGAACATGTTTTCTGTATTTTGTCTAAAACCAATAAAATATAAAAAACAAAACAAAAAAACGCTGGGATGTTCTGGATGCCTCCTGAAATGTGAAAATAAAAACGTGCTTCTGTATGGGATTCAAGGTGAAAGAGGCTACCAATATTGAAAGACTATATACATCACATGAATTCAGATAATGCTGACCATAAGACATGGAAATAGTTGAAATTGTAACTAAACTTGGGACTACAAAAATTAATAAATACTGTTCATACTGAGAGAAACCAAAAAAAAAAAAAAAAAAAAAAGAATAAAAGCTAAACGAAATTTTGAAATTAAAGTTGCAAGAGAAACCTCCCCCCTCCCACACACACAAAAAAGGAAGCAGTCTCTCAAGTGTATAGGACAAAGAAAAGTAGAAAGTTATCCCTTCTTAAGAGTAGATCCGGACACCTTACTAATAATGAGCAGGAAAGAAATATTTTTAACAACTATTTTGTCTTCATAAAAGAAGACAGTCGATATCTCAACAATTACCGGCAATAATTATGATTTGCCTGAATAGAAAAAGTCAATCACTAGGGACATGGTTAATGAACAAGAAGACCAATAATATCAGACTAAATCTCTGAGCACTCATGTGCTGTTCCTGAGAGAATTATAATGTATTACGTAGACGTTGTTTAGGATGTCTGATCTACTGGCTTATTAGTGTTCTGTAATATACTTGTGGAAGTCTTTGAACGTTGCGTCTAAATTTATTTTGTTACATGCTATAAGGGATGGTGTAAACTCCTGCAAAAAATCGAGTTATGTTGGTTATGGGTGTTTCTGTCTGGCGAAGTCTTTGGTGGTACTCGAAGCAGTGGTGGCTATGTTCAATTTGCTGTTGGAGATTTTGGAGATGTATTTGATAAGAGAGTTTTTGGGAAACCTATGTATTTCTTCAGTGGTGTCAAATCTTAGCGGTTTCATGACGTTATGGGTAAATTGTTCGCAGTCTCTCATGAAATAATAAGAGGAGATATGGTAAAAAATTTGGTCGTGGAAAGAGCACTTCATGAAATTCATAACTGCGAGGATGAAGAGCGCTAAGGAAAACCTATGAATACCCACGTTTACTTCTGTTGTTATGGTGAGATTTCAAGTTGGAAAGATCGTATTGGTTGGTGGGTGTCCTATGAACTTTAACCCGACTTTCTTTGTCAAAACTGCGGAGTAAAAAAATTAAGAAAAGACGTGGGAGACATGACTTTTTATACCAGGAACACGTCCAACTCAGGAGACGATGCCTGGAATCATTGCTTAATAAATTAACTAAAATTATAAAAAATAGGAATGTTTATTTTATCTGTTCCTTAACGTATATCGAGAATTGGTCAATAGATCTCCTTCGATGTACAAATCCACTCTTGAGTAGCATCATTTACACCTAAGCCCGTGACGATCCACATGTGGCATCACTCCCCGGGGAATATATTGTCACTCATATCTCCTTTGTGCTTGAAAAAACCCAGTCTTAATAGGTGATACGTTGTACAAATAAAAGTCTTGGTAATAATCATAGAATTACCGACAAATTGTTAGGCAAAAGGACACAAATGCAAGTTATGTGATTTGTTTTTGTGGCAACGTTTTGTGGCATATTATCATTGTCTCCACCTAAACATGTGCGCCATTGGCTTCCTCAAAAAGTGTAATATATATTTAATGTTCGAATTGTTTGAGTCTAAATTTGAGGGCGGAGAAATCAAATCCGCTTTGTGTGATAATAATTATTCCTCCCTCGAAAAGCCATACGACGGAAGAAGGGATAATGGAAGCGAAACGTTTAGCTTCGCAAAGTTACACATGTTTGCTTAGAGCCTTAGACTATACATTACTGGGAACTAAAAGGGAAATAGAATGTTTATTGGAAGAGTGTTTTAGAAGGAGAAGCAATTTAAACTAATATATAATTTAATGGAGTCTAAAAATAGGTCATGGGCAGGGATAGGAAAATCAATAGTCATTAGTTTTCCGGCTGAGGAGTTCAGTGGCTTTTGAAGTGGGTACTTTGGTGAAATTTTTTTATGTCGTTGCTTCGAGTGTATTAAAAGGTGGTCTTCCAAGTGTAAGAGATGTGCAGAACTAATAATGCCCAATAGTTTGAACATATGTTTAGTTAGAATGCTTGCTCTGAGGGGCACTGCATATTCCACAGAAAAAAAAATCTTACTAGGATCCCAAGATCCGTACGTTTTATGGTTTTGATTTTTTTAAATAATCAGAGCATTTTTTTTATTAAATTTGCTATGATGTGGAAACAGGGAAAAGTTCTCTTTTTTTGTGTGTAGGTGTCAAATTTTCTGAGTAGATTGGTGGGCACTCGTGACACCTAGTGACTCTTACACCAGTTTATACAAAAGATTTCCCTCCATAATGTACTGTTTTCTTGTGATCCACAATTCTGGGATTTCACTAAGACATATTCCTCCGAAAGAGACAATATCCCTCATATGATATCGGGTATTTTGCTAACCACCTCTTGGGGGAGAATCAGTTTAGCACATTTTAAACACTATTGAGGCCTCCTCAACCGAGACCGAAACACTAACATATCAGAATCAAACTCGTTAATTTCTTGAAAAAACTCTCCAGTTGGGACATGACCTCCCTCATCACCGGAAAACTGAAAACTGACATCACTTAAATATGTGTCAGTACCAATTGTTTCTCATTCGAAATATCTCTCTCCTTCATCTTAACTACAGCGAACGTTTATATTTACTCGTTATTACACCAAGAAAATTTGACGTCGCCGCCGTCAGAAAGACCAAATCGAACGCTCTGTACAGTTTTTTTTTTTTTTTTTTTTTTAAACAAAAATACAACACATAAGCACAACTTAACAAATAACCAACGTAAGCTAACGTACAGTATACTAAACACAGAAAGAATATGCACTTAAAATTAAGGTCCTCTCCAAATCGGCAAGGAGGACCAAATATGAATGAGAAATCTTACAATGTAAAATAATACACATAATGAATCCCCTAACTCACCCAAGAGTTTTTCCATAAACCCTACCAATCTTTAACAGAAATTAAGTATCCAAGTGTAATGTACAATTTATACAGTGTCAGGCCTAATAAAGAAACATACCTTAGCCCCAAAACCCTAAAACTACACGTTCACACATACAGCGTAACACACCAATATCCATAAACCCCTAAGGCCTTAAGGCTCAAATATCCCACTAACTCAAAGTGGCAAAGACCATTAACAAAATATAAATATTCTCTCAGTGGAACTATACAATTATCCTTTCGTATCTAACAAAAGCCGTCCGTAAACTGTATGCATTACAAAAGTGGCCTACCATAAACTATGCATCAGTAACTAATGATACATCTATCTTCCGTTCGGTTGAACGTAATATATATACATACACATGACAATAATTTGTGTTACACCTTTGATATAATGACAGTTTGCACACCATAACCTCTACCATGGAAACATACCCCTATATAGTAGCCCACAACATACACTGCACAAAGGTCACACCCGTCACACGTTATTTTGCATTTCTCCACACATGTGCCCTGCTACATATCAACCTGGAATTCCTACAGGTATGAACAGAACCCTATATATGTAACATATCCCTGAGATAAGTGACACAAGTGTTATCTATAACTTGTAAGCCAAACAATCCGGCTACACATCATGTGCCCCAGCCCCAGTTATGCCCACTACTGCACCAACAAAACACCTCAGCAACTCTGAGTCCCCATCTTAATATGCATGTTACACAAACCGTAACATATACAGCAATACGACCCTGGCCATGGTACAGCATTACAATCAACTTTGTCAACCACAGCCTCTCCTAACTTTATAAAACATCATGTTCTCAACAATACCCCAATACACTAAACAAACTCTACGGTACTCGCTACACACGTTTCAGTACCATCTCCTCTTGAGGAATACACATTTATGAAAAACCATAGATATCATCTCACACCTGTACTAATCACGTTTAATGAACCCCAAAGCGTCCACAGAGTAGCTCCCCATGCTCCACACACCAGACAGACCCATGCTACTCCGACAGAGAAAAAACGACAGGTAAACCCACTCAAACCCCTTACAAAAAAGGTTAAACCCCTAATCTCAGTACAGTTTACACTTGAGAAGAAAACCAACAAAGCTCCTCCAAACCGTTTTTTTCTCTGGAAATCCTATGGCAAACAGATGGACCATAAAACGCTGACATGAGAACAGCTCTATCGTAAATGCTATGTAAATTCTGATGTCATGCCAGGGAGAGCGTACTCCTGTTATTTACCTTGGTATTAATGATATTGGCAGGTCCGGCCCAACACTCAACCTTCTCCTGAATTGCGGGTTCTCCAGCTTTAGCTTTGACGGCACCATCTGCAAAGGTTGGCAATGAGTATAGCTGCTTTGGTTTTGCATGCGGATTGTGGGGACAAAATCGGGTAAACCCAATCCACCGTCCGTGATCTATGCATGAAAACGCGAGATTGGAGTATCGTTCGGCAGTTGAAGCCATTTGTGAATGCTCTGGCGCATCTGTTGATCCAATCACTCTAAATGCGTCTTAAACGTACATCCAAGGAAGAGACAGAGGGTGAGTTTTCGTATTTGGTAATATTAGAGGGACGTAATTCTCTGCTGTGACTTGGGGGAAGGGGAATACCTTCGTGTTATTGTGGAGACATTGAAAAGGGAGCCATAGGAGTATCCCTGCCGCCTGGCCCGACAAGTACTGCTACTAATATTATTACCGTCAATTCCGCGTCCACCACAACTACCCAACTACCACTGCTATTTCCACTACCGTTACTACCGCTTCTACTACCACTGCTGCTGCTTCTACTACTACTACTACTACTCCCTTCTATTCGACAGGGGCTATATGACCCCTACAAGTTTAGCAATTCTTAGAGCTGTCCTCCTTTAATGGCTGACAGTGACAGTATTGTTGAAAATATTGTTTTGGGGACTTCAGCCTACTTCGTCCCTATGCTAACTATGTTTTTCTCCTTTCAGTCCATATGAGATTGAGTCAACTTGTCTTCTTTCCGAGGTATCAAAAGTACCTATGGTAAACTGCCTCAACCCTTATAATTTTGTATTTCATTTCCCACAGGGAACATTTACAATCAAAAGAGTTTTGTAATTTTTGCGTCATTGATATGCCTAAGCATAACGCTAATTCCAATTTAAGCGAGGACATTACTTCATGTTTTCAGTTAATTTAGGAGTCACTTTTATTGTGGCACAAAAGATTCAACTGCCTACAAAAAAATCCTGTGAAGCGAAAACTTTACCTTGTAAGTAGTGCAACATGGAATGAAAACTGAGCTTGAGGTAGATAAAGTAATAATATTAGGGATTACAGAGCCTTCGGGATAATTTTTGTGTTCTGTTAGAACCAAAAAGTCAGACAATGCGTATAGGTTAGGTCAAAACTACTTCCATTACACTGTGGGATGAAGAGTCTATGACTGTAATATATAATAATTTCCATAAATTCTGTAATTTTTATTTTTCAGTAGAGGGAAGGGGATCTTCACGGCAAGGAGTGAATGGGATTCATTTGGGTATTTCTGAGGGAATTAGAACGAGAGAAGAGGAAGCAATGATGTTAGATGATCAAGTATGAAGGAGAGAAAGGGATACAGGTGTATAGATTCAGGAATTGGCACATTATAACTTACGCAACATAAATTACATCAAAACCAAAAGTCATCCAGAAAAGTCAATCTCCAGATATTATACATAAGTCTATAATATTTGCACCAACACCGTCTTAATCTCACAAAATAGTTTTATTCATTTCAACAGAAGAATTGGAAATTAATGATTTAACAGGAAGAAAAAATACATTACGTATTACATGAGGCAATTATTTTGAATATTTGTAGTCAAGCAGCAGAGGCTTTTGGTAGTTATCAGCGTCATTCCAGAATGCTAGGAATGGGTCTTGCACTTTTGATCATAGGGTAATGCGCATGCCAATTGTCCCAAGAAGTTTGTGCTAGTTACCGTATATCAGCACTGAAAATTTTGAATTAGATCAGATGAGGTGTTGTGGTATTATGAGCGAAATTAGAACGAAAACTTGGAGTAACACACACAAAAAAAAGACTGAAAATTCAAGCAACCATTTAAAGGTCTCCCCATTAGAAATACCTAATAATAGAATGTGTGGTGTAGGCTGATTGCCAGTTGAATTATATTGTATATGCTGCTGCTTATTTTTGCATAGTGCTTGTCCTGTTGGCTCTTTAATGACTTTATTGCCTTAACGGGTAGTTCGTTCCATTCTGCCATAATTGTCTGCAAAAAAATTTCTATACATCCGTGTTGCATCTTTTGCCTCGCAGTTTCATTCCACTGTTTAGTTATGAATCGTTAAGAATATAAATCAGATTCTCGTTCAATACCTTGAAGGTTTGATTGAGGTCTCATTGTAGTCTATTTCATGAGAAAAGTTAGAGTGCTTACAATAGTTTGCCATTATAAGGTTTCTTGAAGCGATGGTGGGAACTCGTCCATAACAATATTCTCTGTTTGTTTACCTAAAATTAGCGTCCAGCTGGTGGGACGATAGACAAGGACACACGACTTATTCTGTTTTTTAAATGAGGGAGTAAGAACATAACATAAGAAAGACTCGAAGTCGAATTATGACCAGAGCTTTGGTAAGATGGGGAAGGAAGAAGAATGGGTAAGGATGGAAATATGGGAAAATGGTGGGTGGGGGGAGGGAAGGTGGGGTAATAAAGGTAAGTGGCCTAACGATTTTGATGCATTTTAGTACAAGTGTGTGTGTGTGTGTGTGTGTGTGTGTGTGTGTGTGTGTGTGTGTGTGTGTGTGTGTGTGTTTAGTGTTATTCATGAATTCATAAAATTCATTGAATGGGTATAACACACTACCCATCAGTTTCACACAATTATAGCAGATGTATAACTACATGACGCTGAGTTGGCAGGGGTATACTTTTTTGCAAATTTTTTTTTTTTAACGATTGCAGGGCGAAGGCTGGAAATGATGGTAGCAGGGCGCTTGATGTAGGTCGGCTGCTTCCTGGAGTTACAGGTTGGCTCATCTGCTTCCGAGGTGGTGTCCTTCCGTAGTTGGTTTGCAGATGTTACATGGTTAGATGTATGTGTTAATTAGTTAAAAATGAAGTCTCCATAAATTGGGGTGGTTTAATCCTTATTGGACATAGAAGGGTTCTGGTGTGACCCATTCTTCTATATCCTGGAGGTCACTCAGGATCATTGGTCTCTGGAAATTATCCTTATGGATGAAGCGTCGTATTATCTGTGATGAGCATTTCAGTGTATAAAAATCTGTGTCATTAGTACTAAGTTTTTCTGAAGCCGAGATAGAGCATTTTTTTTCGAATCATTCCCACAAACATCAAATATCTGTTTCTAGTTTAATGCAGCAACTGCATCCTTCACATAGTTTGCTTAAACAGTTTCCCCTGCACAAGATGTATGTACCCCCTTTCTTGGAATTCATGTTATTGCTACTGTAGTAGTGGACCAAGTGTTCAATAAATCGAACTGCAGTATCCTTTCAGTTTGTCTAGCTAGCAATTTACATCAGTTTCTCTGGACAATCTCTCCCCTTCTCGGCAAAATACCACATTTTACAGGGGTCCCTCCCTTCATCCTAATTATGTCTATCTGTCTCTATTACCTGTTCATCAGGTTCTCACTTCTACACCTGTCTACATCATTGTCTTCATCTCTACACCAGGAAAGCACATAAATTTAATCTGCGAGTTCTCAACAAGATCAACAGTCTTTCATTAGCAGGTAACCTTAATGCGTCTTTGTTCGTTGCTGCATGGATCGCCCTTCACTGGTCCTGGTTTAGTGCTACAGTCGACGCCCAGCATTGATCTCTCATTAATCTTGGAGGACAGAAAATGTAGCAGAAGTTTCCACAGCTTCAGGCATTCTAATCTTCAGTTTGCAACCTTTTCTCTCCACCACTAAACCAGCTTTCTGCATTATCCTCCGCCTTACTCACAGGAAGGTTAGGTTAGGTAAGGTCGTCAGGAAACAGGACAAGACTCACAGGAAGACTTCTACGTATCCTCTAATCTTCTTCCTTCAGAAGCAGTGTTTGTCTCCTGGCTTCCTTTCACTCGGCCTTCACTTTGTGGCACAGCAGCTCCAGGGAAGACGTTGTTACTTTACCTGAGAGTTCACCATCACGTCATCACCCGACACAGGAAGTCATTTCTCCAACACAGACGATCTCACTAGGGCAGGAGTATAAGTGATTGTTGATCATGACGAATGCTCTACTTTTTCAATATTAATTCTCAATTTCACGTTATTGCAAGGTTCTGAATCATGATTATGAGTGAATGAATTAAACTGGAATGTGATCATCGTCAATTTGGGGAAAAAACAATTAATATAAATCATTAACAATTACGAGTATAATGAGTCATGATAATTCTACGGCCTACTTCTGATTTATTTACATTTTCGATGGAAAAGTGGAAAGCAAATAGAGAAATGAACCTTCTAAATCTGAGCCTAAACCTCACAAGATGTCTACAATTTTGTTTATTTAATGTAAGACGAATTACCTCTTCTAAAACTGAGAACCTAAAATCAAGTTCACCTAACGTCCTAAATTCAAGGAAATAAAAAAAAATTCTCCACTTCAACCAGTGGAAAAAAATATGCAGACGAACCCGAGAAGAAAGAGAAGAGCTCTCCACAACTCCTTCAGTTTTTCCCTGCGGCATGAAGTCCAAAACCATTTCTTTAAAATCTGGTGTTCGGTCTCTTGCAGTCACTCTGAGCCACTCTGGGCTAATGAGGATCTGATTGTTCTCAGAGAAGGTGGCTAGGTGAAGAGAGAGGAGAAGAGGGAGGGAAAAAATGAAAATAGAAGGGCAGAGGAGGGGGCAACATGAGTATAAATATGTAATAAATTAGAGTAATAGACATCGTGTTGGATAGGAATAAGTGACAAACCTAAGTAGTGAAAAACATGTAAATACGAAATATTGTAGAAATTAACTGCAGAAGTGGGTCTGTTAGTAAGATCTAGTAGAGACTGACTTTTGCTATAATTAACTCTAATAATGAGTGGCTCTAGTAGTGATCATCTGTAGTAGTGCCCAGTCGTAGTAATAACAAGCTGTACTAACGACCAACTTTGGCAGTGACAAGCAGTGACATCACAAGCAGTGATCAGCTATTGTAGTGACAAGTATTGTTAACTAGCTCTAGTACTGAGCAGCTTTAGTAGTGACCAGCTCTAGAAGTGACCGGCTGAGGCAGTGACCAACTCTAGTAGTGACTCTTAAACGACCAGCACTAGTGGTTAACTCTTAATAGTAACCGACTCTAGTTTTGATTACCACTGCTTTTACGTACCTGTTTGTGGTTGAAGGAGTCCTGGCCCCACTTTTCTGCTGGCCGTTTCTGGATTCGCTCTCTCCTGGCTTGCCAGAGCCCTCTCCTACTTATTCCTAAAACTACGTGAGGATTCCGTGTCTACTACTTCGCTGTCTAAGTCTTTCTAATTCCTTACCAGTCTAAGGCAAAAGAATTATTTTATAACATTTCTAATACTCACCTGTGCTTTAAACTTCCAGGTGTGTCCTTGTGTATCTGAGACCAGACTCTCAGATCCGCCCTGTCAATTTCTCTCAGTATTTTGTATGTCACAGTCATGTCACCCTGGTCCTCCCGTTTTCAATGTCGTCAGCATTACTACTTCTAGCTTCTTTTCATAACTCATTTTCTAACTTCATTACATGCGCTGACATACCCTGCTTATAGGGCCGTGAATGCCTCTTTGTTGAGGTTCCTGAAAGCTACCCTTAAATTTGCCAGTCTCGCATTTTCAGCGACAGTAATTCAATCGAAAAAATGCTTCAGGTGAAATGCTCGGAACTATGTTTACCCCAAGGTCTTTCTCATTCTGGGAGGTTTACAGCCTTTGTCCCCGTACTCTGTTTTCGATCATCTTTGTCCTTCAATTTTCATAATATTGTATATACTGGGATTAAATTAGCCACATGTTAGACCAGTCCTGCAGCTTTGTACAGTTCCATTTGTAGTCTTTCCTGGTCTGCTTCTGTTTGTATTCTCCGCATTAATTTTAAGTCATTTGCAAACAGAGACACCTGACATTGGTTTCGTTTCTCATATTGTTTACGTACACGAGCTTGAAACAGTACTGGTCCAAGTTCTAACCCTAGTGCAACCTTATCTTCACACGCGTCCATTCTGACACCTCCTCCAGGACAATAACTCGCTGTTTCTTTCCTATTAGTATTTCTTGATTCACTATAGTGCTTCCCTTGTTATTCGTATCTGTTTCTCTAGCATTTGTCCCAATCTCTTATGAGGCACTATATGGAATGCATTCGTGGGGTCTAAAAGAGGAAGTCCATTTATCTTGATCCAACTCACCTGCTTAATTTTTGTTAACTTGTCATAGAAACTTAGCATATTTGTGAAGCAGGATTTACTATCTAGAACCGTGTTTGCTGTTGTTTATGAATACACTCGTTTTCAGGTGCTCCACTGCTCTTCTGATAATCATCATAACCACAAACTATGTATATCAGAGACACTGGCCTGTAGTTTAGTGCTACCACCAGCTGCCCAGATTCATTTAGTTTGTTAAAGGTCGCTAATAATGGTTCATACATTTCAGCTCCTTCCCTCAGAATCCACAGAGAGATGTCTGATCCCACTGCCTTCGAGATATCAAGCTATCATGATAGTTTTTCACCTCTCCTTCCGGTGTGTCTGTCGTGTCCTGTACTTGTTGGTGCACTCTCCCTCTCTGACTCTGGCAATGTTTCTGATTTCTTTGAGGATACCTCTCAAAAATTTATTGCTCAGCTTCACACTGATGTCCTGGTAATTCTTAGAAAGCCACTCTCTTTAGTCTTGTTACCTGGTCTTTCACAGTTTTGTCTTTATGTGGCTGTATAATAACTTCAGTCGGATTTGTCTTTCGATGCTATATGTTTCATAAATTATCATCAGCCTCTCTTCTTTCTCGTGAGTATTTGCTTCTGGCCCTTGTAATTGCATCCCTTTTCTCATGTGTTCTTTGCTTCTTATATTTCTTCCACACTCTTGCACTTTTGAGTTTGCCTCCCTGTACCTCTGGATGAACCATGGTCTCACTGTTTATATTTATACTTCTGTCTCTGGGTGTGAATTCCTCCTCTACATCCAGTCATTTTCCATCTACTTAGGCCATCCTTCCATCCCTGTCTTTCTATCTAGCTCCTTTGACCACGGCATTTTGCCTGCATACTCTCATCTTCACTCTCCGTGTTTCCCTTCCATATTCACTTCTATAATGTATTTGAACCTTAGTACTGCATTGTCGCTAGCACCAAAAGGCCTCTCGCAATTGATGTTCCCTACATCAGAATCATTTAAGGTAAACAAGGTCAAACCTCGCTGGTTCTTCACCTTCTCTCTTTCTAGTTGTATCCCTAACATATTGACTCTTTCAGTTTTCCATCGTCACCTTCAACAACTTAGTTCTCCCCGTTTTCTGTCCTGTGTGTGGCTCCAGACTTCCTTAGTGTTTTCTTTATGGTGGAGGTCTCCCATGATCAGTAGTTTTGCATTGTTTGTGTGGGCTCTTCTTGCCACCTCCACTATCGTGTCCACCATCGCCATGATGTTATATTCTTGCCTTGGTCTCCTGCTATTGAGTGAAAGTTGGAGAACAGAGGGTAGAAGGGTTGGGGTTAGGATGGCAGTGGTTATGAGAAAGGATCCTGCACTGATAGGGGTAAAATATATAGGCTCAGGTAGAGAGGATAGGGTTAGTATATGGGTGGTTTTGAGATATAGTGTTTGGGTGGGAAGTTAGAGAGATTGATGGGGTCAGTGCATAGAGTTCCGGGAGAGACAGAACTTTCACATGCCGAGGCTTAGCTTGGTGTCCCCTCTGTCGTTGAATCCATTGATTCTCCCTCCTGTCTTTGTCAGTCTTTTATTCTCTCCCACAAATTTTCTCCTCTTCTGCACTGTTCTATCCCGATCAAAGTACATATGTGATGATATCTTCTCATCTGCAACAATGGTTTGCGTCTCAAGAGCCGATCTTGAGTCATTTCTGATCCAATGGTCTACACACAAATAACCTGCACATAGAAGGAAATTTTATGACGATGTTTCGGTCCTACTTGGGACCATTAACTAGTCACATTAACACACGAAGTTAAGGGAGCCAGTATATATATTCTAGTCACGAGTGTGACTAGTTAATGTTCCAAATCGGACCGAAACTCGTTATAAAGTTTCTTTCTCCTATGTGAGGGTTATTTGCGTATTGTTTCACTAACAGCATTGTGCATTTCTGTTCTTTATCCAAGAGTTGGTTTAACCAGCTGTACTTGTGTCCCTTGTGGACTTCCTAATTCTTTTAAATTCTGCCACCTCACTCGCATCAGCCTTTACACCTGTGTGCTCAATGATATTGCAAATCTTTCATCAGCTGACCATATCTCATCAGTTGCAAAACTTCAGCCTCCCGAATTCCAAGGAAAATCAGCTAACTCCTCCTTTCTTCCTCCCATTGTCTTTACCTCTAGATACCGTTGTCTTTTCTCGTCGGATCCTCTGCTATTCCCAGTATCACCTCTTTCACCTCAGGGTTATTTGAGACCGTTTCCACAAAGGACCTTTCTTTTACCTCCGTCTTTCCTCCCGTCTCCCTACCTGTTGTATTTGGTTTTCTCTCTACCTCACACCTCCTTCACTTCATCTCCTCTATATTTATCCTCAGCTTTTTGAGATCTCCAATGTTGCAAAAGTTTAGTAGCAATAGGTCTGTGTGTTGTTAGGAGTTTTTGATACATGAAGCAAGGTGTAGTAGTGAGTGGTGTGAACGATGCTTACGGGGGAGAAAAGAGGCTATTAATGTGAAAGTGGCGGAGCAGTTTTTCAGCGAAGTGGGAAATGCTTGTGTGACGGAAAATTTTAATGAGACGAAATATATTTGTGTGTGGAGTGAGGAATTCTTAGGTATGTCCGGATGGGGACATTTGAGTAAATGCCTGATTTTTTCTCTTCCTCCAAAATTTCGTTTTTATTTCGTTAACACAATTTGGCTCCATCCGATTGGCATCAATTTTTCATTGTTTATGTACAGAAACTCTGGAATGTTTCATGCACCCAAAGTTGCTTGACGCGTTCCTGTCAAAGTTGCTTGACGCGTTCCTGTCAAAGTTGCTTGACGCGTTCCTGTCAAAGTTAGCTTGAACAGCGTTCCTGTCAAAGTGTGACTTGCAAGCGCGTTCCTGTCAAAGTTGCTTGACGCGTTCCTGTCAAAGTTGCTTGACGCGTTCCTGTCAAAGTTGCTTGACGCGTTCCTGTCAAAGTTGCTTGACGCGTTCCTGTCAAAGTTGCTTGACGCGTTCCTGTCAAAGTTGCTTGACGCGTTCCTGTCAAAGTTGCTTGACGCGTTCCTGTCAAAGTTGCTTGACGCGTTCCTGTCAAAGTTGCTTGACGCGTTCCTGTCATGGGTTAGAGAAAAAATGGAATGGAATGAATTTATAATCCTAGTCAAATATTGCCACCAATTTATGTCTAGAATGGGGAATATAAATGAAAAATATGTATAAATAATGAAGGATATCTCCAATCAATGTAATAATTAATAAGATAATTTATATTGTCGATACTGTAATAAAAATTATCAAGTCAAAACTAACAGGTCTAAAGTGTCATGATTTAGCCACAACTTAACAACTAATGGGGGAAATGAAAACCCAATCAAAATATGTTCAATTATAAGCATAATTTTTCTTGTAAATAAACAGTGAAACGGCAGGAAATTCTGTCACCCTGTCACCCTGTCACCCTGTCGCCCTGTCACCGTCATCGTTACAAGCTGCGTTAATTCATTGGCGAAATATGATAAATTGTTTAACACTGATAAGTTGAATTTATTTTTTATTTTTATTAATCTCTGATTTCGTTTCCTGTATATGTAAAGACTCCCACAAGTGAACTAGTGAATTATTTAGAATTTAATGAGTAATTAAAGGTAATTAAATGTTTCCGATTTTCAAGTTATAACCTGAAAATTATTAATAATAGAACAGAAAAGAATAGAACAGAATAAAATATATAATCACTCTTCTGTTTATTCATTGACAGTTGTTTTTTGAACGTTATCTTGAGTTTATGGTCTATACGGCATTGAGTGGTATACAAATAGATGTCAATCTCCTTTATAGTGTAATAATAAGATATTATCTCCTTTATAGTATAATAATAAGGTATTAAAAGGACCCCAATGGAAATAAGTCACTCTGACTTTTTTGCGGGTTATTCTAGGTTATCTACACATATGCTGCTATGTATGATAATCTATGTATCTGTATTTGTGTATACCTGAATAAACTTACTTACTGTGCCACTAATATTTCTGAGGTTCGGACTCTTAACCAAGGGAAAGGGGCGTGGGATCCCCTGGAAACGGTTTGACCTCCCCTGGGAATTTTCAGAAATAAGAACATGCAGTAAGGCTGAATATGCACTTGAACCTTTATAAAAGAGAATTCGTCGTCAGAATGTAAGGCCAGACGACACCATTGTCATTTGTAGTATTTTTGACACAGACGCTCGAGGTTATGAGCAACAATTAACTAAACTTTACTCTTCAGTTTTTTTAGAATATTAATATTTTGTTTGATGAGATACGACGCAGTTCACTGATAACACTATCTTTTATAAGGT
This sequence comes from Cherax destructor, assembly GCA_009830355.1. Taxonomy (NCBI): domain Eukaryota; kingdom Metazoa; phylum Arthropoda; class Malacostraca; order Decapoda; family Parastacidae; genus Cherax; species Cherax destructor. The sequence continues at coordinate 138,344 of WNWK01002319.1, read as the reverse complement.
TGTTGATGCTATTACCTTTAGTCAGATGACCTTTTTAATGTGGAAGTTTTTCTCCCATCAGAGTGATAGGTATTAGTAGCATTTATCACTAGTGACAGAGAACTTAAGATAGCGACTAAATGAAAGACCAGCCTAATGGCTTTCTTTGAGGAATATTAGAATAAGATTAAGAATAATATTCTCCCACTTAAATATAACTCATATCAAAAACAAACTTTGTATTCATATCAGTGACAAAGAAATATATACTACTAATTTTAAAGCTTATTATTTCCTCTCTGTTTTTACACAAGAGGATACACTAGTGGCCATGTTAATTGGAACAGTGATGAAATAACACATATATTTAGAAAATTAATGTTTGAAAAATACACGGCAATTATATGACAGATAATTGATTTAAAAAAAGATGGGACTTCCCTTTGCTTTTATAAGCATTGCTACACTTTGGCATAAAATCGACCAATGTTGGACACAGGTCCTAATAACAGCAGCAACTAGCTTCTAAAAAATAGAACAGTCCTTTGTCGCGATCTTGTGTTTGGTTATTGGCCATAGACTCTCAGTTGGGTTGAAGTCAGGAGAGTTTCCAGGCCAATTTAGAACACTTGAAAAATGCCTTCTCAGTCAGGAAAGTATCGACAAGGGTAAGCAAATAAGTTTGCCATAATTGCCTTTTATTTGTCACTGTTTATCGTTCAATCAACAATATCAAGCCGTCCAGGACCTTTAGCAGTAAAACTACCACAAAACATTTTCTTAGGTGGGTGTTTTGATGTGAATATGTCTATTCCAAAGATTTTTGCCTCTGCTCCATCTCACTACGAATGATCTGTACTCATGAACTTCAAAATGAGCCTCAACTGAAACTATAACTTTTCTCCATTCGTCTGCCATCCTTTCCTTATGATCGAGTGCCCACCGCAGACGTTCTGCCAATTTCAAGGAGACTTCGTCGAACAGTTGAAGAATCAACATTTACGCAGCTGAAGCCAAAATCTCTCTGTAGAGTTTTGGTGGTTTTTCTTGGGATCCTTCACACTATTTCTTATGATAACCTTGTCATCGTGAGTTATTGTCTTGCATTTACTTCCACATCTTTCTCGATGCAGTGCTCCACAAACACCAGTGTCGTCAGCTGTCTTCAGAATCCGATTATTAGATGACTTTGCTAGGCTCAAATTTTCTCCGATTTGTGTGATAGTCAAGTCAGCATGTTTTCTAAGAGCTGACAATACTTGCACGTTTTTTAGGTGTAACATCCATCATGCATTTCAGCAGTAATCATGAATTGAAGGGAAGAATTTAGCGAAACCAAGTTCATTCATGGAGCACGCTTGCAGGAATAGCCTTACAGAACAACAGTTGTTGCACTGAGGAGAGTCGCAGGGTAACACCACAGCTGGATAGTTGCCAGAAGTCGGTAACAAACTCTTTTGAAAAGAAAAGAATCCAATATTAATTAAGCCGGAGACTAGGACATATTATGAGAAAGTCAAGTAATTTACTAGTATCCCAATTAACTTGCACATTACTGTACTAGTAAAATCCCCTAAAACAATAATTATACAGATAAGTATGAACATAAATTACGCAAATAAATTACTCTTGACAATAAATTACTCTTGACAATAAATTACTCTTGACAATAAATTACTCTTGACAATGTCTTCATAGAGGACAGTTAGATTGAAACCAAAGAAGTCACCAGTTCCTGATGAGTGTATTCAAGAATCCTAATGACATGTAATGAAAAACTTAGCAAAACATTAACTTGTCTTATCAACAGATGATTACAAATGGGTATCATTCCATATAAATGAAAAAAAAGGCAACTGTGATACCCATTTACAAGTGAAAAAAGCTCGGCTTCAAATTATAGACCTCCCTTAGCCTTGAGTCGATGAAGTCAGACTGACTTCTAGGGTTATTCTTGTACTCTTCGATTTTTGAGCAATAGTGCCTTACCTTTGCGCTTTTTATAAGCCTCTGCACTCTGTTCCTCACCCTTTGGAATTCATTTAGCGCTGCAATATCCAGTGTTTCTTTATTGTAGTTTCTAGTTGACCTAATTTTTATTGTCCTGTGTAGGCCTATCCGTTCCCTAGTGATTTTCCTGGTACAGTAAATGATGAAATGATCACTAAGGCCTGTGGTAATGACGCCTGACTGACTAATGTTCTCAGAGCGGTTACAAAGTATGTGGTCAATTAGGGTGGCTGAGAACTGTGTGATCCGGGTTGGTGTATTAATTAGTTGAGTGTAACTATTTAAATCCAAAATTTGCTTATACCTTTTACATAGCCCTTTACTTTGCTGTTGAAAACAGATATTGAAGTCTCCCAGTATTACTGTCTCACCATTGTTATCAAGTCCGAAAAAGACTCGAAAAGTCCTCTAAGAACTGGTCATGGGTGTGAGTTCCCCACCCAATGGAAATAAGTCACTCTGACTTTTTTGGGTTATCCTATGCTTATCCTTCTTGCTAAGAGGCTCTAGTCCGATAGACACCTATCTGCCCGCTCTGGTTCTGTTTTAAATTACCATTTATTATTCGTTATTGAGTACTTACTAGCCTATTCTTATTCATACTTGGAGAGTGACCATTCACAAAACATCTGGCGGTACCTGGAAACCCACAACTGCCTTCCCAAAACCGTTTCTTCTCTATATACAATGTATTTACTGTGCTTCTTTCACTGGTCACACACTGATTTCACTTTATAAGATAAGATAAGATTTCTTCGGATTTTTAACCCCGGAGGGTTAGCCACCCAGGATAACCCAAGAAAGTCAGTACGTCATCGAGAACTGTCTGTCTTATTTCCATTGGGGTCCTTAATCTTGTCCCCCAGGATGCCACCCACACCAGTCGACTAACAACCCAGGTACCTATTTGCTGCTAGGTGAACATGAAAACAGGTGTAAGGAAACACGTAGAAATGTTTCCACCCGCCGGGAATCGAACCCGGGCCCTTCGTGTGTGAAGCGAGAGCTCTAGCCACCAGACCACCGGGCCACCTATCTTTCTTGGGTGACACATATGGCAACATCGCCTGCACCACACTACGCCTGCCGTCTCTGACTTACGCCGACAATATCACTTATAAAACTGTGGGTCTTCCCACACTTATGTGGCTCAGGGCAACTAGTAACTCACTTCACTACCCTGACACACTTAATAACTCCTGCAGAACCCTTGGGTAGCCCACAAAAACACTTAAATTCACAGAGCACTAAGGTTATGACTCGCGCACGCGTGATTCTTGTTTGTGTGTGTACTCACCTAGTTGTGGTTGTAGGGGTCGATTCACAGCTCCTGGTCCCGCCTCTTCACTGGTCGCTACTAGGTCACTCTTCCTACTCCATGAGCTTTGTCATACCTCTTCTTAAAGCTATGTATGGATCCTGCCTGCACTACATCACTTCCCAGATTATTCTACCTCCTGACAATTGTGATTGAAGAAATACTTCCTAACATCTCTGTGATTCATCTATGTCTTCAACTTCCAATTGTGACCCCTTGTTGCTGTGTCCCATCTCTGGAACTTCCTGTCTCTGTCCATCTTGCCAATTCCTCTCAGTATTTTATATGTCGTTATCATATCCCCCTATCTCTCCTGTCCTCCAGTGTCGTCAGGTGGATTTCCCTTAACCTCTCCACGTAGGACATGCCCCTTAGCTCCGGGACTAGTCTTGTTGCAAACCTTTGCACTTTCTCTAATTTCCTTACATGCTTGGCTAGGTGTGGGTTCCAAACTGGTGCTGCATACTCCAATATGGGCCTGACATACACGGTGTACAGAGTCCTGAACAATTCCATATTGAGATGTTGGAATGTTATTCTTAGGTTAGCTAGGCGCCCATATGCTGCAGCAGTTATTTGGTTGATGTGCGCCTCAGGAGATGTGCTCGGTGTTATACTCACCCCCCGGTGTGTGTGTGTGGGATGTGAAGGGTCTGTATTTGTCACTTTACAGACGTGTCAACGGTTCATGTATATGCATGCGGTCTTGTATATACACCCTTTCACGTGTGTGGGTGTATTGAAGCTGTAAGGCTGCGGCTGCTTGCTGGTCATGCTCTCAATCAAAAGTTTCTGAGTGATATCAGTGCTGGTGACTTGGTGGCAGCTCACCATGAAATGTCCGTCACCACAGCCACTTGTTTCCTCCCAAGCACTCCACTCCACCTGGCAACCCTCGCCATCTGTCTTCCTGGAAAACTGCGAGGCACAATTTCAACTTGTCTGGTTTACTTGGAAAGTTCAGATGGACCTGAGGAAATATTTTTGGCCTGGACATCATTCATATGTCGGCTGAGGTTCGCTTTTCCAACTTTAATGCTGCAACCTGCATTAAAATAGATTACTTTATTTTGATTATTATACGTAGATGCTTAACAACATACAGCCCATGAAAACCAGACATGTTGCTGCAACAAAGACAGGGATCATGACACTGATTTTTATGCATCTTGAAGCACTTGCAGAAAAAAAAATCGGTACTATTTCCCAAACTTAAATAGGGACTACTATGACTGGTTGAGAAACCCATTTATTGCATCAGTATCAAGTCCGTCTAATCTCAGTCTCACGGAATACTAATTAACTTAACGTAATGATAAGGAAGTGCCTTTGGACGAATTCTGGATAGGGAATAAGAATGAATATTCTCAAGTTGCTATGAAACCTCCGGTAATTATCATGCAATTTTCCACATCTTACCTGTGTGAGTTGGGATTTTCTGTGCTAGCAAACATAAATTAGCAAGAGTGAAAGGCTACACTAGGTCGTGGAAAAAATTATGTCTTTCCAATTTTCCACCCAATATCAACACTTGATATGCTAATCACACCCGGCCTAAGTATCTCACTAAAAAAAGTTACAGGAAACAAGTTAGTTTCCATTTGTTTTGTTTATTTTATTGTGATCTATGTTTGTGTAATACACTAACAGGTTTGTATATTTTATATTTAGCATGTGTTTTATGCGCTTGTATATTTATTATTATTCTTATTCTTATAATTATTAAGTACTTTTGGGAAGAGGTTCTGATAGAAAATTAACTAGTGTTGCCTCAGAATAAAATATGTGTGTTAAGGCCGCCTTGACTGGAAAATTTTTAAAATCACTACATTAAACACTCACTCGTGCAAGAAACTTATTTGATAAGTGATAAGTCGAAGATATAGAATTTGCGTGTTGCTCTGGAACATGTTTTTGATTAGTCAAAAAGTTGTTTCGAATCACTGAAAGTCGAGAAGCTTAAAGTTACTTCTCCATAAAAACAGATGAGTAGGTCATTGTGTTTATGGTAAACACTGATGAATGGATGACATGATGAGGGGAAACGAAAGACAATCTGACTGATGACTATGGACATCACGGAGAATAAACACACGAGTTCAGTTTAAGAAATGAATAGAAAATTATTTAGAATTGATGGCTATCAAACCTGGATGTCCCATGATTTGACCTTTCTTTTATTAGTGATTAGTACTAAACCTATCAAGTGGTGAAGGCTAATCCTGGCTTTATCATTGACCAGTTAAGCTGTTGGTCGCTGCCCACCATTGGCTGGAGAGATTAGTTATAGAGATAATATGAAGAATTAGACACATGTGCAACATCTGGGTATCTTCAGTTTGTAGACGTTTCACCATCCAGTGGCTTCATCAATACAAGGACATAATGTGAAGACTGTAGAAGTATGTACAAAAGACGAGGTAATCAGTCCCTCAGCCTAGGAGCAAGTGATGAGCACCGTAATCTTGAAGAATCTGAAGCACCGGCAGGAAGATTGGTGCTTATATTCTGACATCAGATAAGGAAGGCGCAGCAGACGTAGGCATCGTCAGTAGTAGGCGGGATTTCCCAGTGGAAGTACAGGTCTTACCCAAGGGATGGGCCAGGAGTAGGCAAGTAAGATGTGGAGATGTCCTCTATACCAAGATTCCATGATGTTGTTGTATATGAATGATATACAGTACCATGTGTAACATCTGGGTACCAATAATTTGTATTGATAAAGCCATTAGATAGCAAAAAAGTCTACAAATTAAAGATACCCAGATGTTACACATATATCTAATTATTCATCTTGTCGGTACTATATACATTCATATACATGGGGATAATAGTCTGACAGCAGACGCAGACATTATTGGAGCGAATATGGAAAAATAACTTATTCTTCCACAGATTTAATGAGGCAATGGAAAGAGCATTTAATACCTTAGATTTGATTTAAAATGGATGTTTTATGGAGGAGAGAAGAGTCAAGGAGTTTTCTTTCACTATCATTTTGTGGGGACTGCTGAGGGCCACATATGCCAGGAAATGAGGCCTATGTTCTGGTGACTTAGAAACACTCGTGCCGGGTACTGGGGGCTAAGAATGTATAGAACTACAGGTCATGAATGCTAGGAACTAGTGGCCACATATATCGGGGACTGCGTGTCACAAATACCGGAACCAGGGGACCACGTGTATTCCGGTGACTGAGGTTATATACGCAGGGTAATACTATCAACTGGGCAACACGACACAAACTGGTATGAATATTTTCCAGGGACTGGACGCCATGCATGTCAGAGACAGAAGGTTACGTCTGTCTGCGAATAGGAGCTACGTATGTTTACGAATAAAGGCTACATACGTCTGGGATTAGATTATACATATGCTGTAGATTGAGGCTATATATGCCAGGGATTCAGAGCCACATGTCTGAGACTGGGAGCCTATAATAAATGAACTCTAGCCAAGTACAGTGTTCGGGGTCTGGGAACACATATACAGGAGCTTCGTCAATAATGAATAATAATGTGAGGGAGGAAGGAAACAAAAGAGGTAGGGAGGGTAGTTAACAATCGAAAGCTGTCCAATCATATACTAAGTTTTCTTAGGCAGAAGTAAACACTGTAAGAGGAAGCTGAGACAGTGGTAAAGCCCAGTCATTATGAAATTTGAATATCTCAGCAGTCAGCTGGCGTCATGTCCATCGTTCGAAGTTCTTAAGAGCAGAAGTCGAGAAGGCTACGTGATAGTCATGGAGGGATATTATTCTAATAGAAGGTGTAACGATGTTCCTAAAGTAGCAGTAATATGTTAGATTTAGTGATAATTGTGAGGATGTTGTTAGTCTTATTATATGTAAGAGAAGGATGTATTCTTGCAATGTTTATGTTTGTGAAGCAGAAACAATAGTCTTGTAAGAATCATTTAAATAAAAGAAGAGCGATATTGTTGAAAGAGCAGTAATATACTGGAAGACTCTTTATTCTGAAACGAGCTGCGATGTCTCTCAGAATGGCAGGATATCCGAGGTCGTGACATATTATTCACAGAGAAGGGTCATGACGGGATCGTGAATATGAGAAGGCGGGTTAACGAGTAATGGAGTGTCAGCAAGTGCCACCTTACTTCTCGGAGGAGTGTTGAGAGGTAGGCTGGACGTCAGCAAACGGCTTTCTGAAACAAGCGTCAACTGCGCGTCAGGGAGGGCTGGTGTCGGAAAATTAAATATTTGGAGCATAACTTATGTATGTATATGTACATAACTTATATATATATATATATATATATATATATATATATATATATATATATATATATATATATAATTGTGTGTGTGTGTGGACCCTCGGTTTTCGTTGAAAATTCTTTCCAGAATGCTGTTTGAGTGCCCTTACCGAACGAATTTGTTCCCATAAGGACAAATGTAAATTAGATTAGTCATTTCAGACCCCAAAAATACACTTACAAATGCACTTACGAAAATACACTTACATAATTGTTCGTGTTTGGAGGTGAACGAAAACAGAGGGTCCACTGTGTATATATATATATATATATATATATATATATATATATATATATATATATATATATATATATATATAATGCATGCAAAGCAACCACAGGAGAAGTTGATTAACAGATCTAGGCCTTTTGTGTTGCAATCAACACATCAGGAGCTTGCAATTTTGCAGAAATGAGTAAGAGATCTGAGTAGATTCGTACAGAGGGACGCTCCTGCTAAGAATGACCCACATAGAAGAAAATCGTACAACGTTTTCAGATACAGTAATTATTGGTATCTAAATTATCTTACAATGTTAACCTGTTATTATATGTAAAGAAGTGACAGTATATATTACTTAATTTGACTTTTGCATGATCTAAAAATGATTTCAATGTGGTTTGTAAGTTAGCCCCGCCTGATCCATATACTTTTCATATCTTTTATGTTTTTCAATGGGACACCAAATTTATCAAAAACAAGAGCCAATCAAACAAAACCGATGACATATTCGGAATCAGCACCACAAACATTCCCTGAAATCGGTGTAATTTAATTGACCAGAAAATGAGTGTTGACCATGTACGTATATCGCTTGACGCATCCAAACGACCCACACCACAATCATGCATACACTCAGTCATACATACACTCACAGAACCCCGGAGAATAAGGAGAGCAGTCGTAGAGCCAGAAATGAATATGCACAGATCAGAAGGGAGGCCCAAAGACAGTACGAGAATGACATAGCAGCGAAAGCCAAATCTGACCCAAAGCTGCTGTACAGCCACATTAGGAGGAGAACAACAGTCAAGGACCAGGTGATCAGGCTGAGGAAGGTAGGAGGGGAGGTCACAAGAAATGACCACGAAGTGTGTGAGGAGCTCAACATGAGATTCAAAGAGGTGTTCACAGAGGAGATAGAAGGGCCTCCAGAAAGGAGGAGAGGTAGGGTACACCATCAAGTGCTGGACACAATACACACAACTGAGGAGGAAGTGAAGAGGCTACTAAGCGAGCTAGATACCTCAAAGGCGATGGGGCCTGATAACATCTCTCCATGGGTCTTGAGAGAGGGAGCAGAGGAGTTATGTGTACCCCTAACAACGATCTTCAACACATCTATCGAAACAGGGCAACTACCTGAGGTATGGAAGACAGCAAATGTAGTTCCAATTTTTAAAAAAGGAGACAGGAACGTAGCACTAAACTACAAACCAGTGTCACTGACATGTATAGTATGCAAGGTCATGGAGGAGAAGATAGTCAGGAGAAGAGTGGTTGAGCACCTAGAAAGGAATGAGCTTATCAACGATGGCCAACACGGTTTCAGGGACGGGAAATCCTGTGTCACAAACCTACTGGAGTTCTACGACAGGGTTACAGCAATAAGGCAAGAGAGAGAGGGGTGGGTAGATTGCATATTCTTGGATTGTAAGAAGGCGTTTGACACAGTTCCACACAAGAGATTAGTGCAGAAGCTGGAGGACCAGGCAGGGGTAACAGGGAAGGCACTACAATGGATCAGGGAATACCTATCAGGAAGACAGCAGCGAGTCATGGTACGTGGCGAGGTGTCAGAGTGGGCGCCGGTGACGAGCGGGGTTCCACAGGGGTTAGTCCTGGGACCAGTGCTGTTTCTGGTATTTGTGAACGACATGACGGAAGGAATAGATTCCGAAGTGTCCCTGTTTGCAGATGATGTGAAGTTGATGAGAAGAATTCAATCGGACGAGGACCAGGCAGAACTACAAGGGGTCTGGACAGGCTGCAAGCCTGGTCCAACAACTGGCTCCTGGAGTTCAACCCCACCAAGTGCAAAGTCATGAAGATTGGGGAAGGGCAAATAAGACCGCAGACGGAGTACAGTCTAGGGGGCCAGAGACTGCAAACCTCAGTCAAGGAAAAAGATCTTGGTGTGAGTATAACACCAGGAACATCTCCTGAGGCGCACATCAACCAAATAACTGCTGCAGCATATGGGCGCCTAGCAAACCTAAGAACAGCATTCCGACATCTTAATAAAGAATCGTTCAGGACCCTGTATACTGTGTACGTTAGGCCCATACTGGAGTATGCAGCACCAGTTTGGAACCCACACCTAGCCAAGCACGTGAAGAAGCTCGAGAAAGTGCAAAGGTTTGCAACAAGACTAGTCCCGGAGCTAAGGGGTATGTCCTACGAGGAGAGGTTAAGGGAAATCGACCTGACGACACTGGAGGACAGGAGAGATAGGGGGGACATGATAACGACATATAAGATACTGAGAGGAATTGACAAGGTGGACAGAGACAGAATGTTCCAGAGATGGGACACAGCAACAAGGGGACACAGTTGGAAGCTGAAGACTCAGATGAATCACAGAGATGTTAGGAAGTATTTCTTCAGTCACAGAGTGGTTGGGAAGTGGAATAGTTTAGGAAGCGATGTAGTCGAGGCAGGCTCCATACATAGCTTTAAGAAGAGGTATGATAAAGCTCATGACGCAGAGAGAGTGACCCAGTAGCTGCCAGTGAAGAAGCGGGGCCAGGAGCTATGACTCGACCCCTGCAACCACAACTAGGTGAGTACCACTAGGTGAGTACAGTCATGCATACACTCATTCAGTCATACATACACTCACACAGTCATACATACACTCACACAGTCATGCATACACTCACACAGTCATGCATACACTCACACAGTCATGCATACACTCACACAGTCATGCATACACTCACACAGTCATGCATACTCTCACACAGTCATGCATACTCTCACACAGTCATGCATACACTCACACAGTCATGCATACACTCACAAGTCATGAATACACTCACCAGTCATGATACACTCACAGTCATGCATACACTCACACAGTCATGCATACACTCACACAGTCATGCATACACTCACACAGTCATACATACACTCACACATTCATGCATACACTCACACAGTCATGCATACACTCACACAGTCATGCATACACTCACACAGTCATACATACACTCACACATTCATGCATACACTCACACAGTCAAGCATACACTCACACATACTCACACAGTCATACATACACTCACACAGTCATACATACACTCACACAGTCATACATACTCACACAGTCATGCATACACTCACACAGTCATGCATACACTCACACAGTGACATGACATGACGGACGGGAGAGACTCAGAAGTGTCTCTGTTCGCAGATGATGTGAAATTAATGAGGAGAATCACATCGGAAGAGGACCAAGCAGGACTTCAAACAGACCTGGACAAGCTCGACATCTGGTCTAGCAACTGGCTTCTCGAGTTCAATCCCACCAAATGCAAAGTCATGAAGATCGGAGAAGGGCAAAGAATACCGCTGACAGAGTACAGGCTAGGCGGACAAAGGCTACAAACCTCGGAAAAGGAGAAAGACCTTGGGGTGAGTATAACGCCAAGCACGTCTCCGGAGGCACACATCAACCAGATAACTGCGGCAGCATATGGGCGACTGGCAAACCTAAGATTAGCGTTCCGTTACCTTAACAAGGAATCGTTCAAGACACTGTACACCGTGTACGTTAGACCCATACTAGAATATGCAGCACCAGTCTGGAACCCACACCTGGTCAAGCACATAAAGAAACTAGAGAAAGTGCAAAGGTTTGCGACAAGGTTAGTTCCACAACTCAGGGGTCTGTCTTATGAAGAAAGGTTGTGGGAAATAGGACTAACAACACTGGAGGAAAGAAGGGTCAGAGAAGACATGATAACGACATACAAAATAATGCGGGGAATCGAAAAGGTAGACAGTGACAGGATGTTCCAGAGAGGGAACACAGAAACAAGGGGACACAACTGGAACCTGAAGACTCAGATGAGTCAAAGGGATGTTAGGAAGCATTTCTTCAGCCACAGAGTAGTCAGGAAGTGGAATAGTCTAGAGAAAGATATAGTGGAGGCAGGAACCATACATAGTTTTAAGACAAGGTATGATAAAGCTCATGGAGCAGGGAGAGCAGAGACCCAGTAGCGGACAGCGAAGAGGCGGGGCCAGGAGCTGAGTCTCGACCCCTGCAACCACAATTAGGTGAGTACAATTAGGTGAGTACACACGCACACACGCCCCGATGGCATGGTGGCTAGCGTCTTGCTTCACGCATGGAGGGCCCGGGTTCAATTCCGGCGGGGCGAAACATTTCGAAGTGTTTCGTTACACACACACACATACATACAACAGGCCTAGTGTCTAATCGACATGTGCCTAGGACAAAATGGTAACTAACACCGTGGGTGAGTATAACACCGGGCACATCAACCAAATAACTGCTGCAGCATATGGGTGCCTAGCAATCCTAAGAATAGCATTTCGACATCGTTCAGGACCCTGTACACCGTGTATGTCAGGCCTATATTGGAGTATACAGCATCAGCTTGGAACCCACACCTAGCAGAGACCCAGTAGCGGAAAGCGAAGAGGCGGGGCCAGGAGCTGAGTCTCGACTCCTGCAACCACAATTAGGTGAGTACAATTAGGCGAGTACAGTCATGCATACACACACAGTCGTGCATACACTCACACAGTCATGCATACACTCACACAGTCATGCATACACTCACACACACCAAGTGCAAAGTCATGAAGATTGGGGAAGGGCAAAGAAGACCGCAGACGGAGTACAGCCTAGGGGGCCAGAGACTGCAAACCTCAATCAAGGAAAAAGATCTTGGGGTGAGTATAACACCAGACACATCTCCTGAGGCGCACATCAACCAAATAACTGCTGCAGCATATGGGCGCCTAGCAAACCTAAGAACAGCATTCCGACATCTTAATAAAGAATCGTTCAGGACCCTGTACACTGTGTACGTTAGGCCCATATTGGAGTATGCAGCACCAGTTTGGAACCCACACCTAGCCAAGCATGTGAAGAAGCTCGAGAAAGTGCAAAGGTTTGCAACAAGACTAGTCCCGGAGCTAAGGGGTATGTCCTACGAGGGAGGTTAAGGGAAATCGACCTGACGACACTGGAGGACAGGAGAGATAGGGGAGACATGATAACAACATATAAGATACTGAGAGGAATTGACAAAGTGGACAGAGACAGAATGTTCCAGAGATGGGACACAACAACAAGGGGACACAGATGGAAGTTGAAGACTCAGATGAATCACAGAGATGTTAGGAAGTATTTCTTCAGTCACAGAGTTGTCGGGAAGTGGAATAGTTTAGGAAGCGATGTAGTGGAGGCAGGCTCTATACATAGCTTTAAGCAGAGGTATGATAAAGCTCATGGCGCAGGGAGAGTGACCCAGTAGCGGCCAGTGAAGAGGCGGGGCCAGGAGCTTTGACTCGACCCCTGCAACCACAACTAGGTGAGTACAACTAGGTGAGTACAGTCATACATACACTCACACAGTCATGCATACACTCACACAGTCATGCATACACTCACACAGTCATGCATACACTCACACAGTCATACATACACTCACACAGTCATACATACACTCACACAGTCATGGATACACTCACACAGTCATGCATACACTCACACAGTCATGCATACACTCACACAGTCATGCATACACTCACACAGTCATGCATACACTCACAATGCCATGCTTGTCCTCCACTGTCCTCCTGGTACTACACACTGTCTTCCTGGTACTCCACACTGTCTTCCTGGTACTCCACACTGTCTTCCTGGTACTCCACACTGTCTTCCTGGTACTCCACACTGTCTTCCTGGTACTCCACACTGTCTTCCTGGTACTCCACACTGTCTTCCTGGTACTCCACACTGTCTTCCTGGTACTCCACACTGTCCTCCTGGTACTCCACACTGTCTTCCTGGTACCCACACTGTCTTCCTGGTACTCCACACTGTCTTCCTGGTACTCCACACTGTCCTCCTGGTACTACACACTGTCTTCCTGGTACTCCACACTGTCTTCCTGGTACTCCACACTGTCCTCCTGGTACTCCACACTGTCCTCCTGGTACTCCACACTGTCTTCCTGGTACTCCACACTGTCTTCCTGGTACTCCACACTGTCTTCCTGGTACTCCACACTGTCTTCCTGGTACTCCACACTGTCTTCCTGGTACTCCACACTGTCCTCCTGGTACTCCACACTGTCCTCCTGGTACTCCACACTGTCTTCCTGGTACTCCCACTGTCTTCCTGGTACTCCACACTGTCTTCCTGGTACTCCACACTGTCCTCCTGGTACTCCACACTGTCTTCCTGGTACCCACACTGTCTTCCTGGTACTACACACTGTCCTCCTGGTACTCCACACTGTCCTCCTGGTACTCCACACTGTCTTCCTGGTACTCCACACTGTCTTCCTGGTACTCCACACTGTCTTCCTGGACTCCACACTGTCCTTTTACCCCACTGTCTTCCTGGTACTCCACACTGTTTTCCCCCGGTACCCACACTGTCTTCCTGGTACTCCACACTGTTTTTCCGGTACCCACACTGTTCCCGGTCCCCCCAAAAAGCTTCCTGGTACTCCACACTGTCTTCCTGGTACTCCACCCCGTCTTCCTGGTACCCACCCCCTCTTCCTGGTACTCCACACTGTTTTTCCTTTTGGACTCCACACTGTCCTCCTGGTACTCCACACTGTTTTCCCCGGTACCCACACTGTTTCCCTGGTACCCACCCCCGTTTCCCCCGGTCCCCACACTGTCTTCCTGGTACTCCACCCCCCTTTTTTCCGGTACTCCACACTGTCTTCCTGGTACTCCACACTGTCTTCCTGGTACTCCACACTGTCTTCCTGGTACTCCACACTGTCCTCCTGGTACTCCACCCCGTCCTCCTGGTACTCCACACTGTCCTCCTGGTACCCCAGTGTCCTCCTGGTACCCACAGTGTTTTCCCCCGGTACTCCACACTGTCTTCCTGGTACTACACACTGTCCCCCCGGGACCCACCCCGTCCTCCTGGTACCCCCACTGTCTTCCTGGTACTCCACACTGTTTTCCCCCGGTACCCACACTGCCCCGGGGGGACTCCACACTGTCTTCCTGGTACTCCACACTGTCCTTGTACCCCACTGTCTTCCTGGTACTCCACCCCGTCTTCCTGGTACTCCACACTGTCTTCCTGGTACTCCACACTGTCTTCCTGGTACCCACCCCGTCTTCCTGGTACTACCGTCTTCCTGGTACCCACACTGTCTTCCTGTTACTCCACACTGTCTTCCTGGTACTCACACTGTCTTCCTGGTACTCCACACTGTCCTCCTGGTACTCCACACCGGTTTCCTGGTACTCCACACTGTCTTCCTGGTACTCCACACTGTCTTCCTGGTACCCACACTGTCTTCCTGGTACTCCACACTGTCTTCCTGGTACTCCACACTGTCTTCCTGGTACTCCAAATGTTTTCCCCGGTACCCACACTGTCCCCCCGGTACCCACACCGTCTTCCTGGTTTTCCACACTGTCTTCCTGGTACCCACACTGTCTTCCTGGTACTCCACACCGTCTTCCGGTACCCACACTGTCTTCCTGGTACTCCACACTGTCTTCCTGGTACTCCACACTGTCTTCCTGGTACCCACACTGCTCCTGGTACTCCACACTGTCTTCCTGGTACTCCACACTGCCTTCCCTGGTACCCACACTGTCTTCCTGGTACTCCACACTGTCTTCCTGGTACTCCACACTGTCTTCCTGGTACCACACTGTCTTCCTGGTACCCACACCTTCTCTTCCTGGTACTCCACACTGTTTTCCCCGGGTACTCCACACTGTCTTCCTGGTACTCCACACTGTCCTCCTGGTACTCCACACTGTCCCCTGGTACTCCACACTGTCCTCCTTCTCCACACTGTCCTCCTGGTCCCACACTGTCCTCCTGGTACTCCACAGTGTCTTCCCTGGTACTCCACACTGTCTTCCTGGTACTACACACTGTCCTCCTGGTACCCACACTGTCCCTGGTACTCCACACTGTCCTCCTGGCATCACACTGTCCTCCTGGTACCCACTGTCTTCCTGGTACTCCACACTGTCTTCCTGGTACCCACCCCGTCTTCCCGGTACCCACCGTCTTCCTGGTACTCCACACTGTTTTCCCTTTACCCACACTTTTCCTCCTGGTACCCACACTGTCTTCCTGGTACTCCACCCCGTCTTCCTGGTACTCCACACTGTCTTCCTGGTACTCCACACTGTCCTCCTGGTACTCCACACTGTCCTCCTGGTACTCCACACTGTCTTCCTGGTACTCCACACTGTCCCCCCCTGGTACTCCACACTGTCTTCCTGGTACTCCACCCCGTCTTCCTGGTACTCCACACTGTCTTCCTGGTACTCCACACTGTCTTCCTGGACCACACTGTCTTCCTGGTACTCCACACTGTCCTTGTACCCCACTGTCTTCCTGGTACTCCACACTGTCTTCCTGGTACTCCACACTGTCTTCCTGGTACTCCACACTGTCTTCCTGGTACTCCACACTGTCTTCCTGGTACTCCACACTGTCCTCCTGGTACTCCACACTGTCTTCCTGGTACTCCACACTGTCTTCCTGGTACTCCACACTGTCTTCCTGGTACTCCACACTGTCTTCCTGGTACTCCACACTGTCTTCCTGGTACTCCACACTGTCTTCCTGGTACTCCACACTGTCTTCCTGGTACTCCACACTGTCTTCCTGGTACTCCACACTGTCCTCCTGGTACTCCACACTGTCTTCCTGGTACTCCACACTGTCTTCCTGGTACTCCACACTGTCTTCCTGGTACTCCACACTGCCCTTCCTGGTACTCCACACTGTCCTCCTGGTACTCCACACTGTCCTCCTGGTACTCCACCCCTGTCTTCCTGGTACTCCACACTGCCCTTCCTGGTACTCCACACTGTCTTCCTGGTACTCCACACTGTCCTCCTGGTACTCCACTGTCTTCCTGGTACTCCACACTGTCTTCCTGGTTCCTCCGGGTTTTCCCTTTTTCAACTTTGTCTTTGGGTCTCCACACTGGTCCTCCGGGTACCCCTGGCTTCGGTACCCCACCTTTTTCCTGGTACCCCACTGTCCCGGGGTGGGTCCCCCTGTCTTCCTGGTACCCATTTACCCGGGGTGGTCCATCCTGGGCTCTTTGTACCTTGGTTGGGTACTCATCTTACGGGGCCCTTTGTTCCCTTTGTGAGTAGTCATCCTCAGGGGCCCCGTGTTCCCTGGGTGGGTACTCATCCTCAGGGGCCCCGTGTTCCCTGAGTGGGTACTCATCATCAGGCTCTGTTTACCCTAGGTGAGTACTCTTCCTCAGGGCCTCGTGTTCCTGAGTGGGTACTCATCGTCAGGGGCTCTGTGTACCCTAGGTGAGTACTCATCCTCAGGGGCCCTGTGTTCCTTGGGTGGCTCTCATTCATCAGGAAGAGTTACGACAACTCCCGAGCTGTGCTGAAGATTTATAGTGATCATCAGTCCTCCTGGGAGTGAACACCTTCAGTAATTGTTACGTCAGCGGAGGTGCCACCAGCACACACTGTCCCTGTTACGTTGTCACTCTTCCAGCCTGTTTGCACTAACCTCTCCTGCTGTCATTACCACTGCTGTCTTTACCACTGCTGTCTTTACCACTGCTGTCATTACCACTGCTGTCATTACTGCCATAGTCTACTGTTACTACCACAGCCTGTTGTCGCAACTCGTCTTATGCCATTACACTTCCTCTTTAACAACACCCTGTCTGCTGTCACTTAGCTACACCTGCTGTCACTTAGCTACACCTGCTGTCACTTAGCTACACCTGCTGTCACTGACCTACACCTTCTGTCACTGACCTACGCCTGCTGTGTCTTCCACGGTCTGCTCTCACTGCCACAGACTGCTTCACTGACCTATGCCTGCTGTGTCTTCCACGGTCTGCTCTCACTGCCACAGACTGCTGTCACTGACCTACACCTGCTGTCACTGACCTACACCTGCTGTCACTGACCTACACCTGCTCTCACTGACCTACGCCTGCTGTGTCTTCTACGTTCTGCTCTCACTGCCACACACTGCTTCACTAACCTACAACTACTGTCTCTTGCACGGTCTGCTCTCAAATGCTGCGTTAGTCTTCTTTCGATATCTCTGCCTACTGTCACTGTCCAGCCAACTGACACTGTCCCATCACTGTCACTGCTCCACCGGCTTTCTGTCCTCTGGGCCCCCACTGTCTTCCTTTCTCCCTACTGTACTCCCAGTCAGTGTCCTTCCAGCTTGTCACTACCCCAGTCCAGCTGTCACTTCTCAGCCTTCTGTACTACCCCAGTCAGCTGTCACTTTCTCAGCCTTCTGTCACTACCACAGTCAGCTGTCACTTTCTCAGCCTTCTGTCACTACCCCAGTCAGCTGTCACTTTCTCAGCCTTCTGTCACTACCACAGTCAGCTGTCACTTTCTCAGCCTTCTGTAACTACCCCAGTCAGCTGTCACTTTCTCTGCCTTCTGTAACTACCCCAGTCAGCTGTCACTTTCTCTGCCTTCTGTAACTACCCCAGTCAGCTGTCACTTTCTCTGCCTTCTGTAACTACCCCAGTCAGCTGTCACTTTCTCTGCCTTCTGTAACTACCCCAGTCAGCTGTCACTTTCTCTGCCTTCTGTCACAACTTGGATTTTGAAATTCTTAAGTAGAGAAGGTATATCAAGAAAGTTTTCATGGCAACATATTCATGGTAACATATTCATGGTAACATATTCATGGTAACATATTCATGGTAACATATTCATGGTAACATATTCATGGTAACATATTCATGGTAACATATTCATGGTAACATATTCATGATTGAAAATGTTGCTTTGGCCTTTTATTAATTTCAAAATGTACTTCTGGCAATTTTAAATTGCCAAAAAAGACATATTTTAGTCCACCTCGTGGGAAACCAATCAGAATCCACGACCCTCTAGTCTGCTGAGCCATCAATGCTTCAAACGTCAGGTACCCAGTAACACTGGGCATGTCACTCCTGATGCGACGAGCCGGGGATCGAACCTGTGATATTTTACCCTGCCTGATGCGAAGCCAAGTCAAAGGTACGACGCACTAGTCCAGTGATTCCCAACGGGGGAGGCGCAAGCTCCACAGGGGAACAATTTGTAAATGATACAATAAAATAGCATTTATACATAAAGATTTTTTATAAAGAAATATAATTAAATTTTTAATTACATTTAAATATATTTATTCGCAACATTTGTAAATGATAACAATTCCATATATTACTTCTAGAATTTTATTTAAAATTTTGCTAAACCGAGGCTAAAATTACTCCTTTTGGCAACTGTTTTGGGCAGCCATATTGTGTGGAGTTACGTGAGAGAGGATTTTTACAGTTTTTCTCTGATGAAATGTCCTGGAATAAGGCTACAAATAGTTTTTAATGAGTTTAATATAACACCTAAATTTGTTTTTGAATGTGTGGTCAGTCTCTCAAGAACTGACCAACTTAAATATTATTTCTTCAAGGTTGATGGACTGATTGCATCATCTTTACCTCACTACTACAACTGCTGCCTCTGTATTTGACTGAAGAAGCCTACTGTGTAATCTTCTTTATGTATATATGTCTTAATAATCAACTTGTCGGTATTTTATACAGTTTTCAACATGACTGTTTTCTTGTCCCTGTTTTTCAAGGCAACATGAGACTAATACATTCTCGAAAATATAACTGAAAACGAAAACGTATCCTACATTTTACATAATATTCAATTATGGAAGAAACAAACTCAGTAAAACATATACACACAATCATCAGTGAGGGAAGAATAAAATATTTTTACTTGTGAATGACAAAAAAAACATCACCTTGAACTAATTTACATAGAATTGTAAACAAGAGGTCCGTAGCTTACAAACCCATAAATTACACACATCAAAATGTGTTACTTTCTATACGAACAACTCGTTAGCAAGTTTTTAAAAAAGCTGAATTGTGACTCGCAAGTCTATTAAGGAATTCCTTTATTCAGGTTATTTCCGTAATGATTACTAAAATACTATTAATGGTAAGTAAGTTTGAAAGGACTTTGGAAAAACACTCCGTGAAAATAACTAAATCGCCCGAAATGAGGAAGGAGGAGAAATAACGTTTAGGGAAGTATTCTTCAAGGAATTAATAGAATTATTTGTTGTTCACTTTATAATAACAATAACATTTCTTACATTTTTACAGTACGTCTTGACCCAGACGAGTCAAGAGCTCTGAGTCAGCTTTCCTATTGTTATTTCTGATTCAATATCAGACCTTCGAGAGTAAACAAGGGGACTGCTGGGGGGAGGGGGTGAGTGGTATTATTGTTTGGACGGTGAGAAAAAGTTTGAGAAACTTAAACAACGAGGAAGGAAAAGGGGATGGAAGAAGGAAGAGAAGATAGAAAGGAGAAAGGGGAGATGATGGCACAGGACGAGGAGGAGGTGAGGAAGGTATGAAAAGGGAGAATTAAAGAGAGTAAAGAAAGGATGAGTGTGGAGAAGTAGATTAAAAAGGAAAGACAAATTTTGTGGGGGTGAACACCTATTTTTGAACACCTGCTAGTGAATACCTGTTGAACATCTCAAGGCATGCTTGTGAACTTCTGTTGTTGAACACCTGAAGACCTGCTGGGAACACTTGTTGAGCACCTGAAGACTTGCTAGTGAACACCTATAGGTGAACACCAAGAGAAATGCTAATGAACACCTGAATACCTGCTGGTGAACACCTTAACACTAGAGTCATCCATATACTGTATTTTCAAAATCTGATTTCTTTTTTTCCTACTCTCATAAAAGAATTCATTTTGAAGAACACCGCCAGGTGTCAAATTTCTGCAGAATTTTTTTTTTTAATAAATGAAGGGCGCTCAAGGGGCTCAAAAATTCTGTAAATGACCCATTAATGTCTAGCATTTAAAGATTTAGCTCGGTACCCTTAACGATAAGGTTCGTCAATGTTTTTCATGTATTCATTGATGATGGCTACAGCCCTTGTATACAAGAGAAGTGAAAGTATTTTTAACTGGGACGTTCTGTAGGGTCATTAGGAGTCAACGTGGAATAAAAACTAGGACGCTTTCTTTTCCTGTTAAGTTACCTGGATGTCCACCGAGATCAATGGTGAAAGTCTCCAAGAGTTCAGCCAGTAACACTTTTTTTCAAGGATTTCTAAAAAAGGGTCGCCGTCCCGATGCTCTTTCAAATATATCATATCTTGGTTATTACATGGAATATAAATATGTTCATGGTATCTATGCCTATATTTCTAAGCCTGATAAAACCTACGAAACTTATAAATACAATAAGTGGTATCCTTGACGGCCATAACTCTATTTGCCGATAAAGTTGACTTCGCTACATTTGGCTGTTTTAAAGTGTTTTTTTGTTGAGCTAAGATATTTTAAGAGTTCATGTAGAAAAAAAGGCACAATACTGTGACTGGAACAACACACATTTAACCCCCACATAAGATAATGAAACTTGTAACGATGTTTCAGAACGATGTTTCAGTCGGGTTTGTACCATTGTGCGGGTTGTGTGTAAGAGTTTGTGTCAGTGTTTTGAAATATTGTGAATGCAGTTAAACCATCACAGAGGAAATAGTAGATTCCCTTCTTAGCATCAACCAAAAGTGTTCTAAATTTACATATATCAAGGCACTTCAGTATATCGTTACTTATATTCGTGACCTTCATTACTTTGTAGGATCAAGTAAGAATACCACAGCAGAATAGCATTAATGATTCTTATAAATGAAAAAAGTTTAGTTATTGAACCTATATTTCTCCTCATATAACATGGTTGATATTTTCTACAATATATAACATAAGACACATCGTAATATATATTACACAACTAAATCTAATACATTGCTGGGACTTTCTGTAATTTCCAAAAAGACCCATGACAGTGCTCTTAGATAATTACATTTTGTCAAAAAAAATTTACTCGATGAGGGGAAAGTTTTGAAAGAAACAAGTTTAAATAAAGCATTTGTATATGTAAATAATAGTTTCAAAGTCCTTCATTTAAAATCCATTTAAAAGGTGTGTTAGCGAATGTTTACCCGAAATAGAATAAGCAAATAGGTGTGCAAAACTGACCTACTTTGTGGCACTTGTATTTTATGTTATAGTTATTCTTACACCAATTTTGCACATGTTGCACATGTTGCACATGTTGCACACGGCATCAACTTGTCGGCATTATAAACCTTTGATATATTACTTGTCAGACGCAGCAACATCATGCAACATTGATACAGAGGACATCTCCATAACCTTTTTCTTAACCTCAGGTCCAACACCTGGGCATAACCTACTCTCACTGGTGCATCCCACCTGCAAGTGACAAGGACTTCATCTGCTGATTACCTCATCTGTTTTCTGTACATAATTCTGCAAGGCTGAAGGACAGACGTCATCCTGAAGACCTGCTGTATTGTACTGATAAAGCCACTTGATGGCAGAACATCTACAAAATAAAGGTAACCAGATGTTGAATGTGTGTCTAATTGTTCTACCCTTACACCTGCAGCTGGCGGCACGTAAGATTCGATCAGGTGCTAAGGCTCTGTTGGTCTCAACAGAGCAGAGTAAACCATACTGAAGTTGCCAGCCCATGTCAGTCACTTATACTTCATCATTCCCCAATTATATTGCTAATTATATTGCTGTGCAATAGTATGCCCTGTTGCAATAGTATTTTGGCAGGAGCGAACGTGGGTGCAAGACAAGTTGAAATCCAGAACATGTCAGTTATTTTCAAAGGTTTATAATACCGACAAGTTGATGCCTGGAGCACATGTGCAACATGTGTCTAATTGGTGTAAGAAAAACTATAACATAAAATACAAGTGCCACAAAGTAGGTCAGTTTTGCACACCTATTTGCTTATTCTATTTCGGGTAAACATTCGCTAACAAACCTTTTAAATGGATTTTAAATGAAGGACTTTGAAACTATTATTTACATATACAAATGCTTAATTTAAACTTCTTTCTTTCAAAACTTTCCCCTCATCGAGTAAATTTTTTTTGACAAAATGTAATTATCGAAGAGCACTGTCATGTGTTTTTTTGGAAATTACAAAAAGTCCCAGCAATATATTAGATTTAGTTGTGTAATATATATTACGATGTGTCTTATGTTATATATTGTAGAAAATATCAACCATGTCCATAATGTGCTTATAGTTGTCTATTGAAGATGTTTTGACTGCACCTTATAGCAATAGCATTAACATCTCTCCACAATGTGCTATCTCATTATGGCTCGATTCTGTTCGTTTGAAAACATCAAGTATTTCCCCACTTCTGTTTCTGATCTTCCATTTGCAAGATGTAAATAAGCAATCGTACTTTGCTGTTGCGGTTCGACCGAAGTTCTTTTTGTGAGGATTTGTCACATATGTCAGTTTATGTGAAGCATTTGATTCATAAGAACTGTAAATACTGTTTAATAGGCTTTGCAGGTAATCAATCCATCAATCTCTTTTGAAGATTGATGGACTGATTACATCGACTCCAGGCTGAGGGACTGATTACCTCAAACACCTTCTGATCATCACCATTCTTCTGTGGGGCGAAACGTTTCCTCAATAAAGATACCAAAATGTTGCACATGTGTCTAATTAATCAACTTGTCGTGTCTTTGAACCATTTATCTTCATATTATGTATGCATATGTATGGTACAATAATGAAGTTAGCACATATTATGTATGTATATTTCTGAAGTTAACACATATTATGTATGCACATATATGGTGCAGTAATGAAGTTAACACATATTTCTATAACACACTGATTTAAAGGAATTTTTGTTTTGCAGAGTCGTCAGTCAAACACACTTTACATACATTATCAAACACACTTTACATACATTATCAAACACACTTTACATACATTATCAAACACATTTTACATACATTATCAAACACACTTTACATACATTATCAAACACACTTTACATACATTATCAAACACACTTTACATACATTATCAAACACACTTTACATACATTATCAAACACACTTTACATACATTATCAAACACACTTTACATACATTATCAAACAAAACAAGTTGGAGCTGTCTGTTTGAAAGTTAAACTTGAAGTTAATAAATGACGAGCTGCAGATAACACGTCTTGTGAGAAACCAATGAAGTGGGGTACATATAACTGCCCATCGACCAAGAGAGTAAAAACTTCTGAAAATTCGTAAGTGTACGATCCTTCAGAAGCTGAAATTGCGACTTACGAACATTAATGTATTTTCTCGTTGTCTTAGAATTTTAATCACTATGATCAATTTTAAAATATAAAAATTATACGCTGCTTATTCCTTTTTTTTTTACGTAACTGTTATTTATTATATTTTTCATTTTTATTCATTGATAAAAATAATGTTAAGGGGATCCACGCCCCGACAACGGATATGAAGTCAGCGGCAAAGACAGTAAGATATGCTGAAAATTATATAAAATACCGACAAATTGATGGCTAAGATACTTGTACAACAGTTGGGTGTATTTATTGTTGAAATGTTTCGTCTATGCGGTAGGCATCTTCAGTCAAAGACAGCAGCAGTAGTGGCGAGGTAAACATGTAATCAGCTCATCAATCTTGGAAAAATAGTTTTAGTCATAACGTTCAACAGTGAAGATACCCTACAGTAAGTTATCTCTAGTGAACATGGACACACAAGCATTCCGCCCTGGCACCAGCCCTGGCACCAGCCCTGGCACCAGCCCTGGCACCAGCCCTGGCACCAGCCACGTCATCGTCACAATGTTGGACAGTCATTTTACAAAGAGTACAAAGAAGAACGTGCATATTTCTTGATCTATCATTTTCTTTAATAAACTATGGTTTCCGCACGATATCTAATTTCAGAGGAATTAAGAGGCAAGCCTGCAATGACTGCCAATAAATTCCTGTTATGACTGCTAAGCGTGTTAAATATACTATGTAGTTAAGAAGGAGTTAACACTGTGTCAAGTAACAATGTGTCTAGTAACAATGTATAAAAGTAACAATGTGTCAAGTAACAATATATCAAGTAACAATGTGTCTAGTAACAATGTGTCTAGTTACTGCGTGTCAAGTAACAATGTGTCTAGTAACAATGTTTCAAGTAACAATGTGTCTAGTAACAATGTATCAAGTAACAGTGTCAATTAAAAATGGAACGTTCTTGTTTATAGCTTAAGTGTTGGACACAATACATACAACCGAGGAGGAGGTGAAGCTTCTAAGTGAGCTAGATACCTCAAAGGCGATGGGGCCGGATAACATCTCTAAATGGGTCATAGAGAGAGCAGAGACGCTCTGTGTACCACTAACAACAATCTTCAACACATCTATCGAAACAGGCCGGCTACCTGAGGTATGGAAGACAGCAAATGTAGTTCCGAACTTTAAAAAAGAGACAGACAAGAAGTATTAACTTACAGACCAATGTCAATGACATGTATAGTATGCAATCATGGAGAAGATTATCAGAGGAGTGGTGTAGCACTTATAAAAGAATGAGCTTACAAACTACAACCAGCACAGCTTCAGGGATGGAAAATCTTGTGTCAGAAACCTACTGGAGTTCTATGACAAGGTGACAGCAGTAAGACAAGAGAGAGAGAGAGAATGGTGGGTAGATTGCGCGTTTTCTTGGATTGTAAAAAGGCTTTTGACACAGTTCCACACAAGACAGTGCAAAAGCTGGAGGACCAGGCAGGTATAACAAGGAAGGTACTGCAATGGATCGGAGAATACCTGACGGGAAGGCATCAGCGAGTCATGGTACGTGACGAGGTGTCAGAGTGGGCGCCTGTGACGAACGGGTGTTCCACAGGGGTCAGTCCTAGGACCGGTGCTGTTTCTGATATATGTGAACGATATAACGGAAAGAATAGACTCAGAAGTGTCCCTGTTTGCAGACGATGTGAAGTTAATGAGAATTCAATTAGAGGAGGACCAGGCAGGACTACAAAGGGATCTGGACAGGCTGCAAGCCTGGTCTAGAGACTGGCTCCTGGAGTTCAACCCCACCAAGTACAAAGTCATGAAGATTGGGGAAGGGCAAAGAAGACTGCAGATGGAGTACAGTCTAGGGGGCCAGAGGCTACAAACCTCACTCAAGGAAAAGGATCTTGGGGTGAGTATGATACCGAACACATCTCCTGAGGAGCACATCAACCAAATAACTGCTATAGCATATGTGCGCTTAGCAAACTTAAGAATAGCATTCCGAAATCTCAGTAAATAATCGTTCAGGACCCTGTACACCGTGTACGTCAGACCCATATAGGAGTACGCAGCACCACTTTGGAACCCACACCTAGCCAAGCACGTAAGGAAATTAAAGAAAGTGCAAAGGTTTGCAACGAGAGTAGTCCGGGAGCTAAGGGACATGTCCTATGAGGAGAGGTTAAGGGAAGTCGACCTGACGACACTGAAGGACAGGAGAGATGGGGGAGATATGATAACGACATATAAAATACTGAGAAGAATCGACAAATTGAACAAAGACAGGATGTTTCAGAGATGGGACACAGCAACAAGGGGTCACAATTGGAAGTTGAAAACTCAGATGAATCACAGGGATGTTAGGAAGTATTTCCTCATTCAGAGAGTTGTCAGGAAGTGGAGCAATCTGGAGAGTGATGTAGTGGAGGCAGGATCCATACATAGCTTTAAGAAGAGGTATGATAAGGCTCATGGAGCAGGGAGAGTGACCTAGTAGCAACAGTGAAGAGGCGGGAGCAGGCGCTGTTTATCGACCCCTGCAACCACAACTAGGTGAGTACACACACACGTATGTAGTGACTGCTCCATATTTAAAATGTTTATTTAAAGGTTTTTATTATGTTAGATCCAATGAATCAATGGTAAGAGAGATCAGTGAGAGTAATGGGAGGTTCACTGAAGTTGACAGAGCAGTGAAACAAGCGAAGCTTTATAAAAATTTCAAATGACCAAATACTAGAAGGCAATCAAATTGAGGTAAACTGATTGACCAGCTGAGAACCTGCTGCTAGGGGCACCAGGCAGTGCTTCATGCTTGACCAGCTGAGAACCTGCTGCTAGGGGCACCAGGCAGTGCTTCATGCTTGACCAGCTGAGAACCTGCTGCTAGGGGCACCAGGCAGTGTTTCATGCTTGTTCACTAAATTTTGTGTTTTACACAAAATTGAGAGTAAGAATTAGAGAAAAGTGAGAGTTATAAAAATAAGAAAGTTAAGAATCGGTGGAGCTAATGAATTCAATCTGATACCTTAAGAACATAAAAAAAAGGCCAGATGAAGTGAAAAGCAGAAACAAAAGTCACAGCAATAACAGAATTACAAGAGAAACACTACAACAGATCTGTGTCATGCTAGGCATTCCTACAAAAGTCGAAGTAGTTTAGCATGACCCGAGGAAAGTAAGCTATATGAAGAAGTTCTTCCATATGTGTTATCAAACATTAGTTTCAGGTGTATAGCCAGGTTTTTGCTCTGCAGGTTAAGCCAGCTTGCCAGGGCGGGGCTTTCTATTGACCGACATGATTGGGTACACGTATCAGATACGAGCACCGCAGAAGACCTCATGACCGGTGTAAAAATAATCCCACTCAGTCACATACGTTTACACACACAACAGCTCACAATTACATGTTCAACAACCTTATTCTACACACTCCAACACACACAAACACCCTTTCTAACCCCCACACCCTTTTCAAAGCTAAATACGCCAATTTAAGAGTGAAGAGCATCACTGAAAGATGTCAGCTCAGGAGAGTCCAGGAGGAAAGAAGATTGGTGTCACAACTTTGCTAATTAAGAGCTTGACTAAGAGGACGAGTCAGCGATATGAAGATTGGACGCTCTAAAGAGTGCCAGAGAAGATTTAGAATTTTTTTTATTAGAACTACTGATGAGTAAGTGATATTGGATGCACCCAGGTGCGGGAGGTATAATGCGAGTGACGGGGGAGAGGGACGGAAGGGAGCTTGTTGGAGGTGCGGGAGGTATAGTGAGAGTGACGGGGGAGAGGGTCGGAAGGGAGCTTGTTGGAGGTGCGGGAGGTATAGTGAGAGTGACGGGGGAGAGGGACGGAAGGGAGCTTGTTGGAGGGATATTAATTTTGGTACTTTGAGATTAGAAAACCTGTTATAAAATAGTGTAGGATCTGGGCAACTATGAACTGTTCGCGAGGGTTTCTGAAGAAGAAAAAAATAAACTTAGTAAACTGCTAGCAAGCTTCTCAATATATCAGTGAAAACGGTGGTGGTGTTACGTCAGGAAGTAAACAAAAAGAGCGTCCCTAAACGCTGTCTTCATCATGTACTGATTCAATGATTTGTGTTGTCGTACAAGAAAAGATCTTGGCTTTCGACTATATCTATCTATATATATATATATATATATATATATATATATATATATATATATATATATATATATATATATATATATATATATATATATTTATCTTCTTTCAACGCACCGGCCGCATCCCACCGAGGCAGGTTGGCCCAATAAGGAAAACAAAAGTTTCTCTTTCTAACTTTAGTAATGTATACAGGAGAAGGGGTTACTTGCTCCCGGCATTTTAGTCGCCTCTTACGACACGCATGGCACTTCCCTATGGAGATAAGAGGAAACAAACAAGAACAAGAACTAGTAAGAAATTGAAGAAAACCCAGAGGGTTGTGTATATATATATATGCTTGTACATGTATGTGTAGTGTGACCTAAGTGTAAGTAGAAGTAGCACCTTCACACACCATCACCACCACACACCAGCACCACCACACACCAGCACCACCACACACCAGCACCACCACACACCAGCACCACCACTAATTAAATTTCTCTCCCCCCTCACTCTGTTTTCTTTTACCCATTAATGCCTTAATTCACACTCTTCCACACTCTTCTATCACTGTCTCTTTCTCCTCCCTCTTCTATATTCTGAAAACTCTCCCGCCTCCTACCGGCTTTTCCTTCCCTTCGCCATTTCCCCTCACACTTCCTGCCTTCCTCTTTTAACCTCTGTTTTTTCTTCCACTCCGTCTGCCTATCCCTCTCCAACTCCGTCTTCCCTTCCCTCTCCCACTCCGTCTGCCCTTCCCTCTCCCACTCCGTCTGCCCTTCCCTCTCCCACTCCGTCTGCTCTTTCCTCTCCCACTCCTCGTCTTCGTCTCCCACCGCCTGTTTCCACATCCAGTCCCCTGCCACTTTCCCTGTGTGCCCCTGCCATCACCCTGCCACCTCTGTCTCCATCTGTCAGAGGGTAAACCAACATTTCCCAAGATGACGGCCTCTGCTTGTTGCCTTGCAAATTTCATGTGATTAAACAATTTGCATGTGTCACTGTTGCAATCACGAAGGATGATGCTGTTACCATTCTGACTTAATGAAGAAGCATGCATCATACAGTGACGCTACTCTGGAGTTTCTTCAAGCATGCATCATACAGTGACGCTACTCGGGAGTTTCTTCAAGCATGCATCATACAGTGACGCTACTCTGGAGTTTCTTCAACCATGCATCATACAGTGACGCTACTCTGGAGTTTCTTCAAGCATGTATCATACAGTGACGCTACTCGGGAGTTTCTTCAAGCATGCATCATACAGTGACGCTACTCGGGAGTTTCTTCAAGCATGCATCATACAGTGACGCTACTCTGGAGTTTCTTCAACCATGCATCATACAGTGACGCTACTCTGGAGTTTCTTCAAGCATGTATCATACAGTGACGCTACTCGGGAGTTTCTTCAAGCATGTATCATACAGTGACGCTACTCTGGAGTTTCTTCAAGCATGTATCATACAGTGACGCTACTCTGGAGTTTCTTCAAGCATGTATCATACAGTGACGCTACTCGGGAGTTTCTTCCACTCATCCACCTTCAACTTTCCTCCAGAGCAAATTATCTTCTCGTGTGAAGTCGCTCTCGTTGGAAGGTACTGTACTAGCGATTATAGTTGCCAACATCTTCACCGTAAATTCGATAATAGTCATACCACAAATAATAACAAACTCTACCTGGAAGGTATTCCGGGGGTCAACGCCCCATCGGTCAGGGTCGATGACCAGGTGTCGCGGTGGATCAGGGCCTGATCAACCGGTTGTTAGTGCTACCTGCACGTAATCCAACGTACGAACTACAGCCCGGCTGGACAGATACCTAAGTATCTGTCCAGCTTCCTCTTGAAGACATCCAGGGATCTATTGGTATGCTGGGGGAGGCAATTAAACAGTCTTGGGCCCCTGTCACTTATGTTATCTCTTAGTGTACTTAAGGCATCCCTTGTTTTCAAGGTTCTCATTATCCATCCTATAATTTTCATAGTAGATGTGATAATGGCATTGTTGTGATTAAAAAGAGTTTATATAGAAAATTGGTAAAACGTCTTAATATGTGTTACCTTCCCACTGTCTCCTAGGAAGTTTGTCTGGTGTAAATGATAATGGTAATAGATGATAAAAGTATTATGTGGATTGCATATATGAATTAAGGGGATAAAACAATAACATGTTCAGTAAAAGGTGAAATTAAAAGACGCTTTATCAAGCACTGATAAACCTTCCTGCAGGTGAAACGTCTTTATGGTAAAAGGTTTTCACTTCTTATACATGTCATTTTAATCATTTCTCGGCTCAGTTATATTGCAACAACTATTAAGTGTTTTCATTTTGTGCATTTTTAATAATTTATTCCTTAAATTTATGGATTTTAAAGCTCCTAATGTGTCCATCACCACCTAGCTGTCTTCTCTGCAAGTTTACAACCTCTCTTGTATATATATCTCACTTCAAAATTCGTATAAAAAGGAAATAGAATGTCGATCATTCGCATTTTGCATTGCAGAGCCTCAGATCATATTTCGTATCGTCATTCGGCATAATAAAGACCTTTGACACAGTTCTGAAGTTCATGTTTTGACGTAGGTCCAAGTGAGCAATATAAATTAAAAAAAAATGTATACATTAATCAAGTTGCTTAAACCTACGTATGCAAGGTTGCAACTTAGCTATACCGAGGTCAACCCGAAGTGTGAGGCGGAAACCATTAGAACCGCATATTCAGAGACAATATATGACAACATTTGCATGAAGTTTGTATTGTTCGCAGTTTCCTTGCATTAATCTTGTGTAACCTGTCCCATAAAGTCAGGAAAATCTATCACTGTGTGAGGAATTGCAGATGAATGTTGGAATTTATGTGGAGGAGCAGCATGTGTGTACAACCCCAGCAATAACTCCACCACACACACACACACACACACATGCGCACACACACACACACACACACACACACACACACACACACACACACACAGTGATAAGGTCATTAACGAGTTATTAGGAAAAGAATGAAAGATAAAAAATAAGAGTCAAGATCTCCAGAAGTTTGTGTTGGTAAATGTGAGTTGTGAACACAATTAATATCATCAGGTCCATGTTATGACCACAGTAACACTTATAATAATACTTATAGAATGCATCTCAATAATATTTTTAAGCCAAAACAGCCAAATGATTCCATTTTATTTTTATTATTTAACCACATTAACAAATGTGGCTGTACATAAACAAGCCTCAATAAGTACCACCTTGGCAGTAAGACGCATCAGCCATTAAATATTGAATCCGTTTAAAAGTAAACTGAAAATTACTTAAAGTGATTTAATAGGAATAAAAGAAATTGACACCTTTTTTAATAACGTTCGAAGCTTCGTCAATGTGGATTTTCGATATTATCCGCTTTTCCTGCAACATGGAAAGCAGTTCAACTTTATTCAAAGGACACATCAACATACCAATTGTTCGTTTACAAATATTAAAAATTTGACGCCGACTGCATGAGGTGTTCTCGAGTTATAAGCAAAACAAAATAAAAAAATTGGAGGAAGAATCACGAAGAAAAAAATTTGGGTAACTTCTTATAGTTCCCGCTCGGGGATACGTAATAAAATAAATGAAGCAAGAAAGAACTCGATAACTCATGTTATGCCTCTATACCCTCTGCGATGGTATTCAAATATAGGAAGAAATATTAAAAACACATCGCAAAAGACGCCCATAACATTACTTGCTAACCTCTGAAGGAGTCGTTACAGTACGTGAACCAATCTACCACGCGGCCCGGTCTGTAACCAGGCCTCATGGTGGATCAGAGCCTGATCAACCAGGCTGTTACTGTTGGCTGCACGCAACCCGACGTACGAACCACAGCCCGGCTGGTTAGGTACTGACTTTAGGTGCCTGTCCAGTGCCTGCTTGAAGACAGCCAGGGGTCTATTGGTAATCCCCCTTATGTATGTTGGGAGGCAGCTGAACAGTCTTGGGCCCCCTCACACTTACACTGTTGTCTCTTATGGTGCTAGTGGCGTCCCTGCTTTTAATTGGGGGAATGTTGCATCGTCTGCCGAGTCTTTTGCTTTCATGTGTAATTGGAATCACACTACAAAGTAGACACAGCGCCTCCTGGGACTGCACGATGCTTTGACTCCATATCACCATGCCATAAAACATCAAGTTTCAATATACAGCAATCTCGTAGACACAATTTTTTTTTTCGAATCTCAGGTTTTAAGGGAAAGGTGTATGTAGGTTGTGACAGTCTCCTGGTCTCACCCAGGAAGCACAAAAGAAATTTTGACGTTTTATATAGCTAATTGACATTTATAATAGCTGCATGGTTAATATTGAGTCAGTAACTATTATGCAGCATTTGATGTATGTGTAAAAAAAAAAAAATGTTATTTATCAGTGGCAAACAATAAAATATTCTTTTCGTGTTCAATGGCCAGGAGTGGAGTTAGAATTTCGACATTGAATATATTATGCTATAAAAATACAGGAACAATTTACAGTCCAGTATGGCAAACTGAAATTGGAACTTGACAATTTGCACAAAGTGGAACTGGGCACCTCTCCATAAGATACCCTTGAGTGAGAAGTGTGTGCCCGATGCAGAGACAGGAAAGCGTAGTCTTCCAACCACGACACCGATAAGAAAAATACGAGGATCCTAAACTAGGCTTGATAGATTGTAATTTGTTTTGAACCAATTCAGCTCCGGCTAGGCGCCCATACTTATCTGGGGTCTAGCTCCGTGGTAAAGTACTGTGTACTCTGATACAGAGTTTGCAGGTTTGTATATATATATATATATATATATATATATATATATATATATATATATATATATATATATATATATATATATATGCAATAAGATCACAGTAAGGCTGACCAGTGAGCTAAATATCTGGTTACTGGATGATGGCACACTGGCGGTTACAAAGGAGTCAGTTCTAGATTATCTTACACAGGTTATGACACGGGGTCAGGAAATTGGTCTCATCCTGAATCCATCCAAATGTGAAATCATCTCAGTCAATCAACAGGTGATAGATGCGGTGAGATCAAAACTACCAGGAGCATCAGTCATTGCCCCCACAAATAGCGTCTTGCTTGGAGCACCTCGTTGAAGTGATGACGTTGACTCAATTCTCAGGAAGAAACTGGAAGAGTTGAGGAGAATGGAACAACGAATAGGCAATCTTGACACCCATGATGAATTGTACCTTCTCACAAAATGCTTTAGTCTGCCCAGGTTGACATATTTCCTAAGATGTTCACCTTCATATGATAACCCTATACTGCACGAATATGACAGTATCTTGAGGCAGAATTTTATGAGAGTACTCAGCCTCACTCTAGAAGATGGGCAGTGGGACCAAGCTACACTCCCAGTCAGACTAGGAGGCATTGGTGCCCGCAAGTTATCACAGATTGCAGTACCTACTTTCCTGCCCTCATGTGTTGCATCCAGTGGACTTATAGCAGCGATTTTCCCTGAACATCTTAGGGACAAGGATGGAGTCCATGACCAAAAGTTCGTTGACGGAGCCAGGATCTGGGATAATCTAACGGGCTCTGAAACTGCAAACAGTCACACTGGGATAGCCCAATAGTGGAGAATATAGCCTCAACGATGCTTCAGAATGTGTCGGGGAAGGATAGAGCCCGCCTCCTTGCAGTGAGAACTCCTCATTCAGGGGATTTTCTGTTGGCTGTTCCCAGCTCCACCTTCGGCACACTCCTCTACCCGCAGACCATCGCCATTGGTGTTGCCCTTCGACTTGCCGCCCCTATTCTCACGAGGCCTGGTCTCAGACAGAGCCGCGGGGGCGTTGACCGCCGAAACGCTCTCCAGGTAAACTCCAGGTAAGCACACGTGCATTTGCGGCAGTGAATCGGCAGACCGATTCAGGTGCCATGGTCTTGTGTGCCGTAGATCAGAGAAAAAGATTGTAAGGCATGAAGAGGTTAATAACATTATCAAGAGGAGCCTCACAACAGCCAGATGTCCAGCAATAAGGGAGCCACCGCAACTATGCAATCTGATAACCAAAAGCATCTAGATGGTATCACCCTTCAAGCCTGGACAGACGGCAAGCAGGTGGTGTGGTACTACACATGTGCATCTATATTGGCTGATACCTATCTCCAGTACACCAGGGAGGAAGGAGGAGCAGCTTCCAGCTGCAGGAGTCCCAAAAGTCTAGAAAATGTGGTGAACTCGCCCATCATTTGTTTGTTCCCATAGGCTCAGAGTCCCATGGGGGAAAGAGTGCATCTAGGCAGGAGACTCATCAGGGTAACTAGAATCTTCCAGGGCAGCTAGTTTTATGTTCCAGCGACTCAGTGCTGCTGTACAGAGGGGTAATGCCTGCTGTATCTTGGGCACGCGCCCCAACTGTGAGGAGTTGGATGAGATTTTCGCATTGTGATCTGTGATAAACATGTAGCAATATGCACTTGAAATGTATCCCTCAAACCTCATGTACTGTATATGCCATCTTT
This sequence comes from Cherax destructor, assembly GCA_009830355.1. Lineage (NCBI taxonomy): Eukaryota > Metazoa > Arthropoda > Malacostraca > Decapoda > Parastacidae > Cherax > Cherax destructor. Next base: position 103,700 of record WNWK01002319.1, on the reverse strand, counting down.
GTACATTTTAAATCTTGTGTATCATATTATGTAATAAAAAAAAATATCTATTGGTGAAAAAATGAAAAAATGGGGTGGCAGGGGAAGTGGAATATTTAAATGGCTTCAGCTTATATGAATGTGGGATGAGTAGATGGATATCGAAGGAGGGATACTGTTGCCATCCAGTATCCCTAAAATCCTACCCATCTCCGAGGTACCACTAATATCAATGAGTGTTTATATCTGTTTTATTTGTGCCTTCCCCAAATTATGTGTGTAATAATTCAGGACTGTGAATGTAAACTTTATACACATAATTTCTCACAATAATTATTTGGTGGAGTCTAATGTGCACAACCTTAAACAACAGTGCTATATAAAAGTTCAGGATTGCTTAGTATGCCATGGAGACTCATGAGGATTTGGTGACGTTAGACCATTGTTCTCCATTTCTATCCTTACGTTGTCAAAATGCCCTACCCGTCCGTATGGAAGTAAATTCAGATTCAGACTTTTATTTCTTTGCAAGTTTACAATGTGACTGACATATTGTAGGAAGTTCTATTTACTAAGGTAGTTTATAGTGTATAATTACAATAATGATTTGCTGTGCAAAGAGCCACTATCATGCCTAGGTAATACGGGATGACTAAACCTAATGGGTTACAGACTACTTAATACTAGACAAATAGATCATAGTTTGTTAAAGTTGTACATCTGTTTGTATATATGGCAAACAGTAAAATGACTCAAATTACAATATGGGAACATTACAATGGGCCAAGTTGAAAGTAGTTTACAATATAAGATTGTTACAATTGAGTATAAGTCAGAACAATTTTGTGTAGGTATTGATTTTATACATTGTAGTATTGAGTAATGTAATGAACTTTGAGCATCTATTTTTGTAGTTTTGAGATTTAGGTGAGTGACACTGTGATCCTTAGTACTGTACTCACTGCTGATTAGTTTTGGGTGAGTAGGTGATTTTTAAGAAGAGTCTTGAACTGATCTGAAAGACAGGGGTCCTTTAGTGTTCTCTGGCAGTGAATTCCAAATCTTAGGGCCTTTATGTGCATAGCGTTTTTGCATAGGGAGAGATGGACACGAGGGATATCAAAGAGTGATCTGTGTCTTGTATTATGGTTGTGTGTTCTGTTGCAGCCGTCAAGGAGGAGTTTAAGCGGAGGGTTTATATTAGAGTGCAGTGTCCTATGTATGTAGTAGGCACAATAAAAAGTGTGGGTGTTTTGTATATTGAGTAAGTTAAGACTGTTGAATAGTGGCGGTGTATGCTGTCTCGAGTTGGAATTTGTTATCCATCGGACTGCTGTTTTTTGTTGGATTATTAAGGGTCTGAGGTGATTTACTGTAGATGAGCCCCATGCACAGACTCCATAGGTGAGATAGGGGTAGATGAGAGAGTGGTACAGAGCAAGGACAGCTGATTGCGGTACATAGTACCGTATCTTTGATAGAATGCCTACTGTCTTAGAGACTTTCTTGGAAATTTGTTGTATGTGTCTGGAATTTGAGACTGCTGTCAAGGTGGAGTCCTAGAAATTTACCCTCGGTGAGTCTAGAGATGGGTGATCCATCTATCATTATGTTAAGCCGTACATTTAAAATCCTTTTTCCAAATTGCATGAAGTAGGTTTTGTCTATATTGAGAGTAAGCCTGTTGGTATAAAATACCGACACAATGGGAAAATAAACACATAGGCAGTATAATGTGATCCTTTATTGACAACGTTTCCAGGTACACAATGGGCTTTATCAAGTCACACACGTAGATCTGTTTGTGACTTGATAAAGCCCACTGTGTGGTCGAAACGTTGTCAATAAAGGATCACATTATACTGCGTATGTGTTTATTTTTCCACCCGTCGGTATAATTTATAAACATTAGGATTAAAACCATTTAGCAACAGTTGCATGAAGATACAATACAGGTACACGAGGTTAAGTGACTGTAATCAGTAATAGCATCATGGTGATTGAAACTAGCTAAGTAGTTAGGTTGCTATGTGGTGATAAAGGATTATAGGAAAATTCATGATTTGTCTGGTGTGTAGGTTTTAAAAAATAATTGGAATACTATGGAAGATTCATAAATATCCAAGGTATAGGCCCAATAATCCGAGGATAATGGTAGGCAGTACTCAAGACGTTCGTTATTTTAAGCTGACAAATGAGCACACTTGACTCTTTTATTAATTAGAAGTTTTACACATTATTATTTTGTATGTGTATTATTCACTAGTGTAACGTAATCTATTATGCCACATGGAAGGATAAGTTATGGCAGGAAAAGCGGAAATATAAATGCATAAATTCAAGGATTATGTGGAGTAAAATAAAGGTTGGATGTAAAAAGTGGGTTATAGTAAGTGTTTATGCACCTGGAGAAGAGAGAAGTGTAGAGGAGAGAGAGAGATTTTGGGAAATGTTGAGTGAGTGTATGGAGAGTTTTGAACCAAGTGAGAGAGTACTAGTGGTGAGGGATCTCAATGCTAAAGTGGGTAAAAGGTTGAAGTGTAGGGGTAACGGATATATCGGATCATTATTTAGGTGTAGCTACAGTTAGAGTAAGAGGTAGATGGGACATAAGGAAAATGACAACAGTTAGTAAGAGAAAGGTGAACGTTTATTAACTAAGGGAGGGGGAAGTTAGGATGAGATATAAGCAACTATTGGCAGAAAGGTGGGCTAGTGCATATATGGGTAATGGGGAGGTTGAAGAGGGATGGGGTAGTTTTAAAAATGCAGTATTAGAATGTGGGGGCAGAAATTTGTGGCTATATGAGGGTGGGTGCAGGAGGAAAGAGGAGTGATTGGTGGAATGTTGAGGAAAAGGCTGTGATAAAAGAGAAAAATGTAGCTCATGAGAGGTTTTTACAAACCAGAAGTGATATAAGGAGAGCAGAGTATATGGAGAGCAAAAGAAAGATGAAGAGAGTGGTGGGAGAGTGCAAAGGGAGAGGAAATTATATAGAGTAGGAGAGACACTGTAAAGAAATTTTGCTGAGAATAAGAAAAAAAATTGGAGTGAGATAAACAAGTTAAGAAAACCTAGCGAACGAATGGATTTGTCAGTTAAAAACAGAGTAGGAGAGTTAGTAGATGGGGAGCTGGAGGTATTGGGTAAATGGCGGGAATATTTTGAGGAACTTTTAAATGTTGATGAAGAAAGGGAGGCAGTAATTTCATGCGCTGGCCAGGGAGGTATAACATCTTTTAGGAGTGAAGAATAGAAAGATGTGAGTGTGTGGAAGGTGCGTGAGGCATTACATAGAATGAAAGGGTGTGAAGCAGCTGGAACTGATGGCATCATGACAGAAATGTTTAAAGCAGGGGAGGGGGGATATAGTGTTGGAACGGTTGTCATTTTTGTTAAATAAATGTATAAAAGAGGGGAAGGTACCTAGGGATTGGCAGAGAGGATGTACAGTTCCTTTATTTAAAGGAAGGGGGATAAAAGAGATTGTACAAATTATAGGGGAATAAGTTTACTGAGTATACCAGGTAAAGTGTATGGCAGGGTTATTATTGAAAGAATTAGAGGTAAGACAGAAAGCAGGTTTGCAGATGAACAAGAAAGCTTTAGAAAGGGTAGGGGATGTGTAGACAAAGTGTTTACAGTGAAGCATATATGTGAACAGTATTTAGATAAAGGTAGATAAGTTTGCATTGCATTTATGGATTCACAAAAGGCATATGATAGTGGATGGGGGAGCAATGTGGCAGATGTTGCAAGTATATGGAATAGGTAGTAAGTTACTAAATGTTGTAAAGAGTTTTTATGAGGATAGTGAGGCTCAGGTTAGGGTGTATAGGAGAGAGGGAGATTACTTCCCGGTAAAAGTAGGTCTTAGACAGGGATGTGTAATGTCACCATGGTTGTTTAACATATTTATAGATAGGGTTGTAAAATAAGTAAATGCTAGGGTGTTGGGGAGAGGGGTGGGATTAAATTATGAGGAATCAAATACAAAATGGGAGTTGACACAGTTACTTTTTGCTGATAATACTGTTCATTTGAGAGATTCTAAAGAAAAGTTGCAAAGGTTAGTGGACGAGTTTGGGAGGGTGTAGAAAGGTAGAGAGTTAAAAGTGAACATAGAAAAGAGTAAGGTGATGAGGGTATCAAACGATTTAGATAAAGAAAAATTGGATATCACTTTGGAGAGAGGGATTATGGAAGAAGTGAATGTTTTCAAATATTTCGGAGTTGACTTGTCAGCGGATAAAGTAAACCATAGAATTGATGAAGGAAAAAAGGTGAGTGGTGCATTGAGGTATCTGTGGAGACAAAAAAAAAAACGTTATCCATGGAGGCAAAGAAGGGAATGTACGAAAGTATAGTGGTACCAACACTCTTATATGGGTGTGAAGCATGGGTTGCAAATGCTGCAGCGAGGAGGCGGCTGGAGGCAGTGGAGATGTCCTGTCTAAGGGCAATGTGTGGTGTAAATATTATGCAGAAAATTCGTAGTGTGGAAATTAGGGGGTGTGGAGTTACTAAAAGTATTAATCAGAGGGCTGAAGAGGGGTTGTTGAGGTGGTTTGGTCATTTAGAGAGGATGGAACATAGAATGAGTTAAAGAGCGTATAAATCTGTAGGGGAAGGAAAGCAGGGTAAGGGTCGTCCTCAAAAAGGTTGGAGGGAAGAGGTAAAGGAATTTTTTTGTGAGTGAGGGGCTTGGACTTCCACCAAGCGTGAGTGAGCGTAATAGGAGTGAATGGAGACAAATGATTTTTGGGACCTGACGAGCTGTTGGAGTGTGAGCAGAGTAATATTTAGTGAAGGGATTCAGGGACACCGGTTAGCCGGGCTTGAGTTCTGGAAATGGGAAGAACAATGCCTGCACTTTAAAGGAGAGGTTTGGGATATTGACAGTTTGGAGTGACATCTAAACTGTCGTTTCTAAGCGCTCTGCAAAGTCAGTGATTATGTATGAGTGTGGTGAAAGTGTTGAATGATGACAGTTTTTTCTTTCTTTTGGGGTTTTTGTTTCTTTTTGGGTCACCCTGCCTCGGTGTGAAACGGCCGACGTGTTATGCTTGTTATGCAGAGCATTTCGGGCAAATTAGGTCAGCTTTGTCCCAGGATGCGACCCACACCAGTCGACTAACACACAGGTACCCATTTTACTGATGGGTGAACATAGACAACCAGTGTAATAAAACACGTCCAATGTTTCCACCCCTTTGCCGGGAATCGAACCCAGACCCTCACCTTGTTAAGCGAGAGCTTTTGCCACCAGGCAAAGGTTATCTTGGTCAAATTATTGGGCATGCTATAATTATTAGGTTTTAACAATAACAAATATTTACTTACCGTTTTAGTTATTGATTATTAGAGCAGGGAGGTCCTTGATCTGTATTCTCTGGAACGCAGGCGAGAGAGATACGTGATAATATACACTTGGAAGGTCCTGGAGGGATTGGTACCAAACCTGCGCACGAAAATCACTCCCTATAAAAGCAAAAGACTCGGCAGGAGATGCAACATTCTCCCGATGAAAAGCAGGGGTGCCACGAGTACTGCCTCCCAGCATACATAAGGGGGATTACCAATAGACCCCTGGCTGTCTTCAAGAAGGCACTGGACAGGCACCTAAAGTCAGTACCTGATCAACCGGACTGTGGTTCGTATGTCAGTTGATCAGACCCTGATCCACCATGAGGCCTGGTCTCAGACCGAGCCGCGGGGGCGTTCACTCCCGAAACCCTCTCCAGGTAATACATTACAAGGCCTCCTTTTTTTTAGAAGAATGACACCACATTTCCTCACCATACCTTTAACAAATGAGGCATAATAATCACTTCCTATTAAAAGATTTATTGGGCCGACTGAGTCATTATCCACACAGGAGAGTGCCAACTCTACTCCATTCTGTGCAAGTCGTTTAGTAGCTTCGCTAAGCCCAATTGTAGAAATTTTCTCTGGCAGCCTATCCATGATGACTGCATTAATATATTATCTCTCACTGCCCAGATCGACACTAATGTACACTGTGACGTAAACCTGGATCCTTTTGTCTAATAAAAATCCAGATAATTTCAAATTTGCAGGATCATTATTTTGCACTTTCATACCTTTAAGGCAACTATGTTTTATAAATGTGCGTTGCGACCCTTGATCCAACAAGGCACTTACATTTTTTTATTTACGCCTTTTATCCCGAATATTTACATTCACTACGGGTAAGGTTACTTCAGCAATTCCATCATCATTTATATTAGCTGTTACTTTTACATTAGTAACAGCTGTGCCAGGGTCATTATTATAATTATTATTATTTTGTAAACCCTTATACATTACAATATGATGCCTTCCCTAATGACTCTGATAATTATTTAATTTAGCCTAGCAGTCTATCACATTATGATTGACCAAACATCTGATACACCGGTTAAATTCTTCCAATTTATCTACTTTAATATCCCAGGAATCATACGAATTACAATTTTTAAAAAAATGAGAACATTTGCAAAAACAGACAATCCCTTTTTTGCTTCACTTGCTTATTATTAACTGTGCCAACCTTATTCAAGTAATTCTTCTTCTTAATTTCCTGTGGTGAGTCTTTATTCCTGGTTCCTGCCACTTGATATGTTCCAATATTATTTTTATTATAGGATGAATTATGATAATTATAAACATTGGGGTATTTCTTCCCTTTGGTGTCCCGTAGCTCTCTCGCTAGCGCACTCAGCTCACACTGAGGTCCGGAGTTCGAATCCCCGGTACGGCTGGAAAATATTAGGGACGTGTTTCCATAAGACACCTGCTGTCCCTGTCCTTGTTCACCCATCAGTATAAAATAGGTACCTGGGTGTTAGTCGACTGGTGTGGGTCGAATTTTGGGACAAAACTGACCTGATTTTCCCGAAATGCTCTGCATGACAAGTGGCTTTCTACATAGTAGTATGTCTTTGATGTCATCTACGTCTGTATACCTTGTACATGTACTTGTAGAAATAAAGATATTATCATAACAGCTACATAAGAGTCCTAATTTGTTACATTATTATAATTATTTGGTTAACTAGTCTGCAGCTGGACAATTAATTCTTGAAGACCTTCTCTTATTTCCTCCTTTATGGTACTTATTAGGTAACCACTCATCAACAACACTCGGTATTCAGTCTGATCCATCCAGATCATGTTTATGTTCGCATGTTTATACGCACTTAATATTGCTAGTAGAAGTTGAGTCTCAGCTAATAGTTCAACTTTATACTTGAACTTTGTCGGGTTCATGCTCGCTTTACCTCGAGGGCGCAATCATACCTATTACTGAAGTTGTGAGTGGATTCTGCATCCACCACCATTACCTCGTCCCACTCACTCACTTCTGACTTCCCTCAAACTGGAGAAATATCTGCTAACGTGTGTGTGTGTGTATTTGTGTGTGTACTCACCTCACCTAGTTGTGGTTGCATGGATCGATTCATAGCTCCTGGCCCCGCCTCTTCACTGGCCGCTATTGGGTCACTCTTCCCGAGTGTTTTTTTTTTTGTGTGTGTGTGTGTGTGTACTCACCTACTTGTGGTTGCAGGGGTTGTTTCACAGTTCTTTCCCCCGCCTCTTCGCTAGTCACTACTAGGTCCACTCTTTCTCACTGCTCCCATAGCCATATCGTACCTTATCATAAAGCTATGTACGGATCCTGCCTCCACTATATCACTCGACACTGTTCCACATCCTGACAACTCTAAAGCTGAAGAAATACTTCCTAACATCCCTATGACTCAGATGAGTTGCTACCTTCGAGTTGTGTCCCCTTGTTCCTGTGTCCCAGTTCTAAAACATTCTGACCATGTCCACCTTAATTCCTCTCAGTAATTTTATATGCCGTTATCATATCCCCTCTGTCCCTCCTGTCCTTCAGTGTCGTAAGGTTGAATTCCCTTAACCTCTCCTCGTAGGATATAACCCTTAGCTCCAGGACTAGTCTTGTTGCAAATATTTGCCCTTCCTCCTCTTCCTGACGTGTTTGACCAGGTGTGGTTCCATTGGTGCTGCATACTCCAATATGGCCCTGATGGTACAATGTCTTGAATGACCCCTATTTAAATGTCGGAACGCTATTCTTCGGTTTGCCAGGCGCCCATATGCTGCAGCGGTTTGTTGGAAGCCAATTTCGCTCATTTGGGAATTAAAGAGCAAGATAACAAGAGGACCTTCTTGCTAATGTCGGTGGGATCAGAAACTTTCAGTGTTTTAGGTAATGTGTGTGCACCAGATTTACCGCACTCAAAGAGCTATGATTAGATTTTGCCACCGAAGTGGCTAGTTTATTGTGCACCCCATATCCATATCCATCCTGTGTGTGTGTACTCACCTACTTGGATACACAAAAGGCCTAGACACTAGGCCCCAAAAGGGTTAACAATTGTACATTTGGATTTATATATACAGTTCTCTTATCTGTTACAAGCAAATTTAGGAAATTTGCTTAGTATAACTGGTATCTTATTTTCATTAATAAGATATCTTGACATGTCACATAGGTTATTATGATTTGGTAGCGGCACTGAAAAGTTATTATGCAGTGAAACCAGCCTACCACCGCAGTTTGTTGGCATTTCAGCAGAGGAAGAAACGACATGATGAGTCCTTGCATGAATTATACAGAATTAAAAGCGTTGGCTGTGAACTGTAACTTTTGGAGGCCAATTTGACCGAAGAGTTAGAGACCAGTTATTAATGGAGGTAGTGGATGAAGTTTATTTTCCTAACTTAGTTGCAGAAAATTTGGATTTGCAAAGAATGCAGTCTGCAAAATATTTTGATACAAGTGATTAATGCTGTGAAATGTAAACATTGTGGGTTCCAGCATAATAGTAGTACTTGTAGGTTTAAAGATATTTTTGTAATGAGTGTCATGAGAAAGGTCACTTGAGAAGAGTGTGTAGGGAGAAATCAATAAAAATGTCTCCTAAGGATGTATCAAAATCACCAAGTGACGAAAAGGAGACAGTAATGAAACAGCAGTCACCAAAATATACTCGAACAAAGATAGTTAAGGTGCTTGGTGCAGAAAATAGTTCAGCAGACGAGGGAGTGATGAGTTTATATGCCGTAGAGGATAAAGTGTTTTCCATATAGGCAGAACAATATGTGTTTATCATTAACAATAAAACAGTGCCTTTTGAGATTGACAGTGGGGCGTCCATCTCGACATTATCCAAAGACTGGGTAGAGGCAGTACAAGGGCACATTGAACCATGTTCTAGGAAGGTAACTGCATATAATAATTGGAAAATGAACCTTTTGGGATAGGTTGTTTTGCTGGTAAGCTACAATAATTTAGAGGCATCACAAGTGTTTTATGTAGTGAAGTCACAGAATAGTAACTTGTGTGGAATAGATCTCATGAAAAAGGTAGGAATTTACCTTGCTGGTTTAGATGAATCTACCAAAATTAACAAATTAGACAGTGCTGAAGAAATGTTAGATAATTTTAGAGTAGATTCTAGAAACCCTATCTCCAGCATCGTGGCCAAAATTCATGTGAAAAGTGATGCTGTCCCTAAGTTTGTGAAAGCAAGGCCAGTACCATTCTTTCACAAATAAATGATTGAGGAAGAATTAGAAAAAATAGTGCAGAAAGACATTATTGAGCCTATATCGCATAGTGAATGGTCTGTACCTATTGTACCAGTATTAAAGGCTGACTCTAAGTCTATGAGAATATGTGGGGATTTTAAATATGTAAATCAACAAATTCATTGTGAAAGATATCCTTTACCAGGATTGATATGGGGTGCACAATAAACTAGCCACTTCGGTGGCAAAATCTAATCTACCAGGATTGAAGAATTATTGTCTGTAGTGGGTAAAGGCAAAATATTTACAAAAAGGATGCTTATTTACAGATACCTATAGATGAGAGGAGCCAACCATTTTTAGTAATTAATACCCACATGGGACTTTTTAAATATAAGAGACTACCTTTGGAATTACTTCATCTGGTATTTTCCAAAATTTATTTCCCAATTGTTTGTTAAATTGGAAGGGTAGCATCCTATATGGATGATATAATATGTGGTGCCACATAAGCTGAGCATGATGCTAGACTCAGGCAGGTGTTGAGCATTTTACAAGAGCATAATGTAGTACTGAATAAGGATAAGTCAGTGTTGAAAACCAGATCGATTGAATATCTGGGGTATGAAATTTCAGGGGAAGGTATTAAACATTCTTCTCAGAAGGTTGACGCTATTGTGAATTTACCATCACCTAAGTCCATAGGTGAAGTTCAGTCCTTTGTGGGGATGGTGACATATTATAGTACATTCACTAAAACTTTTCTTTAATTTTGGCACCACTGTATGATTTATTAAAAAATGGGGCTACATTTGAGTGGTCTTCAGTGGAAGAGGAAGCTGTTCAAAGTATTAAAAAACAATTAGTGTTCAGCTTTGTTGACTAATTTTATAGGTGAGCATCCATTAATAATTGAGGTTGATGCTTCCTTTGAAGGTGTTGGATGTGTTAATTCAGGAAGTAAATTGCCAGGAAAAAAAACTATTTTGCTAATAAGAAACTTTCTCCAGCAGAACAGAATTATTCTCAACTTGATAAAGAAGGTCTAGCTTTAGTATATGCTGTTAAGAAATTCAGATATTTTTTGTTAGGGAGAAAGTTCATAAAAGGAAAACATATTCCAGTAAATGCAAATACCAGAATTCAGCGTTGGGCTCTGTTATTAGCTCATTATGATTATGAATTGTCATTCAAGGCTGGTAAGGAAAATGTTATTGCAGATGCATTTAGTAGATTACCTATTGAAGATCACAGTTTAGAGTCAGGTACACCTTCGGAATATGTAAGATTAGTAGTCTCTAGATTTACAAAACATCTCATTTGACAAAATCAAAGAGGAAACTGGGATAGATGCTGTATTATCCCAAGTAGTAAATAATGTTAAATATGGATGGTGTAAGAACAGTGTATTTTTATCTGACTATAAATCTGTCAAATCAGATCTGACTATTCATGATGATGTATTATTGTATAGGAATAGAGTGGTAGTGCCTGTAGAATTAAGATGTGTAAGGTATTAGAGCATTTACATATGGGTCATAATGGTATCAGTGCTATGAAAGCAGAAGCAAGGAAGTGGGTCTGGTGGCCAAAGATGGACCAAGATATTGCGAAAGTGACAAATAATTGTCCAGTTTGTTTTAAGAATTTTAAGTCAGTTTCATCTCCTGTCCTATCTTGGCCCAGCACTGGGACACCATGGTCTAGAGTGCATATAGACTATGCAGGTCCAGTTGAGGGCAAATATTTTTTAGTAATTGTAGATTTCTTTTCAAAATTCCATGACATCCACAGTTACTACTGAGTTACTGAGGAAATCGTTTTGTAATTTTGGGTTACCAGACAGAGTTGTGTCAGATAATGCTGCTTACTTTGTATCACAAGAGCTGGAAGCCTTCATTAGTAAGAATAGTATTGAACATGTTACTCCAGCCCCATACCATCCATCATCAAATGGTCTGGCAGAGAGGGCAGTAAGGACGTTGAAGGAAGGATTACACAAATTTACAAAAGGATCTTTCAATACCAGATTATGTAGGTTCTTATATAACCATAGGAAAACTGTTCATTCCTCCACTAGTAAGACACCAGCAGAAATTATGTTTAATAGGAATTTTAAAGTCCCAGTAGCGGCTGTCAAACGTCATGTTATGGGAGATAAGTCATTGCCTGTTGGTGAACTTCAGGGAGAGGCGAAGCAATTTCAAGTTCATGATGCTGTGTATTCCTAAAATTTTGGGAAAGGTGACCCTTGGGTGGAAGGGAAGATTGTGGAGGTATTAGGGGTTAGGAATTACAAAGTGTTAATTAGAGGTATTGGTAATATGATATGGAAAAGGAATATAGATCAATCATGCCAAGGTTTAGAAGTGGAGAGCAAACACTGATTCCAACAGTACCAGAAGCTGTAAGGAATGGTTTAGAAGAACTACCCACAGTAGATAATAGTGGTAATAAACTTAAGGATCAGGTTAGCATGCAGGAAGAACCTCCTGGGAGGTTTGATAAGGATAACAGCAGTGCGAGAGGGGAGGTTGCAGTTGCACCTCAGGACAGTGCAAACCCTCAATCTCTCCGGCATTCCAGAAGAGTGGTCAAACCTCCAGATAGGTTGGATTTATAAGTAGTTTGGATGATGAGCTAATCTTCATATGGTATAAAAATATAAAAAAAAAAATCTTTATATGGTAACCATTCCACCTGTTGTGATGATATAAGGTAATTTAGAAAAGAAGAAATGTAAGGTGTTGGGAGCAGTGATCACTGTTACTCTGGCTTTCGTTAACTTACATCCATAACACCCCCCATTTCCTCAAATTTCCATCGGTTTTTAATGAGTAGTGCAACTCCTCCTCCCCCTCTTCTCCCTCTATCTTTCCTCAGGGTCTGATATCCGGGTGGGAAGACTGCGTCTGTTATCATCCCGGTTAGTTTCGTTTCTGTGAGTGCTATAAGGTCTGATTTTTTTCATGCCACTCCTCAGATTTATTTGTTGTTCCATCTGCATTTGTATACCAAACCTTCAACTTCTTTTCTAAAACTGTGGTCTGGGAAGAACGTTGGGTTGGGGGAGTGGGAGACCTGGCAGGGAACTATGGGGAGCTGCTGTGGGGGTGGAGTTTGTGATGAGGGGGTAGGGGCAGTGGGTACGGTGTGTGGATTTTGGGTTAGAGTGTTTGGTTGTATTAGGGTTGTCGTGGTTGAGGTTCCTCTGTAGGAGGTTGTAACTTGTATTTGCTTTTCCTCCTGAGTCTGAGTTCTGCTCATTTCTGTCTTTGCCTTCCTCCTTGCTTCTTTGTACACTCATTTAGATTGTTGACTCTTAGTCTGGTTAGTGGCTCACTAAACACCGAATCATAATGGGACTTTAGTATCTCACTCATTTCCTTGCTGTCATCTGTGTAGGTCCCCTCTCGTCTAAGCAGGGGTCCAATACTGGATGTTGTTTTCACCTTAGATTTGGCATAGGAAAAGACATATTTTGGGTTTCTTTCAATTTCGTTTATGGCTTTTAGTTCTTCCTGAGTTTCTTGTCTCCTGTATGATTTCTTAAGCTTAAGTTTGATATTTGCTATTTCTCTACCCAGTGCCTCCCTTTGTATTTCAGATATACTGGCCCCTTTCAGCAGCTTTGATTTTTCGCCTTCACCTGTACAGGAAGCGTCTCTCTCTTCCTAGTTTACATCTTCTCTTATTGAAGTTGAATTGGTGAAAGCACCCTCATAACTGATCACGTTTTGCTGGTCAGGAGCCCTGAGCATACATGTCTGTACCCCTATTATGTTGTGATCTGAGTGTATTGTCTTTTATACAGTTATATTTCGTATCAGATCATCACTGTTAGTGAAGATGAGGTCCAGTGTATTCTCCAGTCTTGTTGGCTCTATTATTTGCTTGCTACTCCAAACCCAACAAAGACTCCGTCTAACTATCTAATCTCTTATTCCAACTAACGCAGGCTCCTTAAATCAACGTCTTCAAAACCTGTACTGGATTAAAACTTCTATTTGATCCTACCTCCAATGAAATCTATACTAGCAAAGACATCCACTCCAATATCTTCCTGCCGGTTTATCCCTAAACTGGACACCAGACCACAGAGTCAGAAGTATAGTGGTGGCAAAGTAAATAGACGTTGTACTTCTAGTTTCCTATGAAACTGATCGAGCAGACCTGACCACTGACATCTTGACCAAGAACAGCGTAATTGTTGAAGACAATTTTCCGACCTCCGTTCTCAAATATCCTTAAAATCAGCTGCTCTTTGAAGCTAATGTGCCAATGTTCCACAGGGAACTGTACTTGAACAATTGTTATAGAATGTCTACTTCAACGACCTTCAGCTCAATCCAGAATCGACTGTACTCTGACATTTACTTATCCCAGAGAGAAAATACCAACTGCTCTCAATTACCAGCTTACAGCTAAATCAACCTTGAGAAAAGAATGGCCGGTTACATTAGCTTTGAGATATCACAAATGACGATGGTCTCTATTCATAACGGTAATGCTAGAGCAGTGGTAAGAATGAATGGAAGTGTTGGAACCCTGGGATGATGTTGATATCTGTGGGGTGAAATTTGATTACAAACCAACTGTGAAGAACCCCATAGTAAATTTTGCAAACAAGGCAGCTAGGAAGCTAACAGCACTAAGACATATCTTTCATTTGTCTGACAGTAGAGACTGCGAGACTCTGTACGAAGCACAAGAGAGCTCACATCTTGAGTATGCTCCACTTTCTTAGATTGGCTGGCCCCCGTTTCATCTACGAATTCTTGACAGATTTGAGAACAGTGCAAGATGACTAATTTTTCGTCTGGACCCAGCCTTGACAAATCTGTCATTTCCACAGAGCCTTCAACACTGGAGGGATGTGGGTAGCTTTACTGGACATGGTGCTGCGGCTTACATCTCAATTAGGATAAGGTAAAAGATAGGAGCGAGTACTGTATCCTGTAAAAGCATTGAGTAAACAAAAAAGAATGTGTGCAGTCATCAACATAGTGATGACCAAATATTAGATGGAAGAACAGATGCCAGATCATTAATAGTTTGTTTGATATCTTTATTATGCACCCCATACCCATCATGTGGGCGGTAGTCAAAAGATTACAGAGGTACATAATGGGTCCAGGGACTGGACCTCAAAGTTTGATAGCTGAGCAAGTTACAAAGGTAATGAACTCAGATGGTCACAATCATGACAAGTTGCAAAGGTATTTGCAGATTACAGAGGTATATATAGGGTCCAGAGACTGGGCCCTAAAGTTTGATAGCTGAACAAGGTACAATGGTAATTAATTCACTAGTTACAAGGTAATGAATCATGTAAGTAAATTTACTTACGTCTGTACATGGTTGCACTCATGAACAAATTATAAAGCAATGAGCAATCTATTAGTCTACACCCAGCCACAACTGTAATGAGTTATTGGTGCAAATTTTAATTGTTGGGTCACACACACACACATATACATATACATATATACACATACACACGCATACATGTATATACATACACACATGTACATACACACACACACACACACACGTGTCAATGCTTTATTTACAGGGAGCAAAGTCAGGGTATTTTTCCAGAATGGTCTGTAATATACCACTGTGGATAAAATACTTTGACATATCTTGAACATTTCTGAATGAGTAGTCTCTGAATTCATTAATTTGATCGCACTCCAGTACATAATGACGCAGGGTGTGACAATAATCCAACTGGCAAAGTTTACATCTTGTTTGGTCTACATCTGGTGGTGGTGATTTAACCTGCCAAAGATACTTGTAACCCAGCCGGAGGCGGGCGGTAGTGACATCATTAATAGCAAGGAGAAAAAGTGTGGTGCTAAGGACACATTCCTGGGGGACAGCATCAGCTTGGACAAAGTCTGGGGAAAGCATTGTATTAATCTGAACACAGAAATGTTTTCCAGATAAGAAGTTCTTAAGGAAAAATGGCAGACTGCCTCGGAGGCCTCAGGGTGAACTTGGGCCAAGATGTTATACCACCAAGGCAGGGTGGCCCGAAAAAGAAAAACTTTCATCATCATTCACTCCATCGCTCTCTTGCCAGAGGCATGCTTACACTACAGTTATAAAACTGCATCATTTAACATCCCTCCTTCAGAGTGCAGGCAATGTACTTCCCATCTCCAGGACTCAAGTCCGGCCTGCCGGTTTCCTTGAATCCCTTCATAAATGTTACTTTGCTTCCACTCCAACAGCACGTCAAGTATTAAAAACCATTTGTCCCCATTCACTCCAAACAAATATGCTCATGAATGCTTGCTGGAAGTCCAAGCCCCTCGCACACAAAACCTCCTTTACCCCCTCCCTCCAACCTTTCCTAAGCCGACCCCTACCCTGCCTTCCCTCCACTACAGATTTATACACTCTCGAAGTCATTCTACTTTGTTCCATCCTCTCTACATGTCCAAACCACCTCAACAACCCCTCCTCAGCCCTCTGGGTAATAGTCTTGGTAATCCCGCACCTCCTCCTAATTTCCACACTACGAATTCGCTGCATTATATTCACACAACACATTGATCTCACACATGACATCTCCATTGCCTCCAGCCTTCTCCTTGTTGCAACATTCACCACTTATGCTTCACACCCATATAAGAGTGTTAGTATAACTATACTCTCATACATAACCCTCTTTACTTCCACGGACAAAGTTCTTTGTCTCCACAGACTCCTAAGTGCACCACTTACCCATTTACCCTCATCAATTCTATGGTTCACCTCATCCTTCATAGACCCATCTGCTGACATGTCCACTCCTAAATATCTGAATACATTCACCTCCTCCACACTCTCTCCCTCCAATCTGATATACAATCTTTCATCACCTAATCCTTTTGTTATCCTCATCACCTTACTCTTTCCTATATTCACTTTCAATTTCCTTCTTTTACATACCCTACCAAACTCATCCACCAACCTCTGCAACTTCTCTTCAGAATCTCCCAAAAGCACAGTGTCATCAGCAAAAAGCAACTGTGACAACTCCCACATCTCTTGCCAACACCCGCGCATTCACTTCT
Source organism: Cherax destructor (assembly GCA_009830355.1). Lineage (NCBI taxonomy): Eukaryota > Metazoa > Arthropoda > Malacostraca > Decapoda > Parastacidae > Cherax > Cherax destructor. The sequence goes on along the minus strand of WNWK01002319.1, from coordinate 87,089 downwards.
CTTACAACCCAATCTATAAATATATTGAACAGCCATGGTGACATCACACATCCTTGTCAAAGGCCTACTTTTACTAGGAAAAAATAATTATTATTATAATCAAAAGAAGCACAGCACAGCAGGGCAGGGCAGGATGCAGGGGTATTGGGTAGCAAGAGGGAGAGGGGTGATTATTAGGTTATGGAGCGCAGCGGGGCAGTGGATAGTGCAGGAGTAGAGGGTAGCAAGAGATTGAGGTAGAACGGACTGAGGGAAATGCTAGAGGCATCATCAGAGTTTGTGTAGTAAATCAGATGCTGTCAAAAAGTCAATGAGAGAGTCTGAATTAAAGGAGGGTCCATCAGCAAGAAGGGAAGGTAAAGAAAGGGTAGCAGAGCGGAAACGACGTTGGAAGTAAATTCTGCGTGCTCGTTGATAGAGTGGGCAGTCCAACAGAATGTGGCTAACAGATACTGGAACCTGACAATTCTCAGAGAGGAACAGGGAGCCTCTCCATGAGATACCCGTGAGTAAGACAAGTGTGGCTGATGCGAAGATGGGAGAGAGTAGTCTCCCAACTTATACATTGATGACTAGAAGATGGCCAGAAACCTATACTCGGTTTAATAGAGTGAAGTTTGTTATGGAGCAGATCAGACCAATGTTGTTGCCAACGGGTGCGAAGGTGGGTAGCAATTACAGCAAAATAGTCCGTGAATGGAACACATCTATATGAAACTGGGAGGTCATGTACTGCTGACCGCACAGCATCTGCTCGTTCATTGCCCTGTATAATAATAATAATAATAATATAATAATAATAATTTTTATTTCAATGCATGTTACAAGTGTACAATGTTATTGGTAGTTACAAATATAATACAATTATAAAACTGTAATGCAAGGAGAGCCACTGGCATGCCATGGCATTAGGGGCATGACCAGGGACCCAACAAAAAACAATATGTTAAGTAAAAGGACACAAATGCAACTAATGTGACATTTTATTGTGGCAACGTTTCGCTCTCCAGGAGCTTTGTCAAGCCGGCTTGATAAAGCTCCTGGAGAGCGAAACGTTGCCACAATAAAATATCACATTAGTTGCATTTGTGTCCTTTTACTTAACATATTGTCGGTAATTCTACCAATATTATTACAAAAAACAATATCTTTGTGCTTGCTATAGATACGGCATAACCAAAGTTGGATACGAAGAACTAGTGGGTGAGGTGTATGAAATTCTCGTATAGCCTGTAAAGCACTAAGGAAGTCTGAAACGACCACAAATGGTGACACAGGCATAGATGCAATACGGATAAGTGCTACAAGAATGGCATACAATTCAGCCATAAAAATGCTAGCTGAGGATAATAAATGCCCTCGCACGACACTGTCCGGAAACACTGCTGCGAATCCGACGCCGTCAGAAGACTGAGCCATCGGTGTATACTGCGATGGCATGAGAATGAGAGCGGAAGTGGTCAAGAAAAAGAGAGCGAGAAGCCACCGTAGGCAGTTGGGCTTTTGCTCATGGTAGCGAGAAAGAACAGACACGAACAGCCGGAAAAAGTGAGATGCTACATGAACATAGAAAGGTGGTAACTGAAGAGAAGACAAGAGCAAATGTAGGCGAAGAGAAAAGGGACGAAGTAAACAGGGGCGACGAACAAATAACGTCTACTAACATCAGTGACTATCCTATATATGGAAGGATTGCAGAGGTCATTAGAGCGAACATAATAGCGAAGGCAATGAGTATCACGGCGATCGGACAAGGATGGAATATTCGCTTCTGCATAGAGGCTCTCAACCAGTGAAGAACAAAAAGCACCGAGGCATAAACGTAATCCCAGGTGATGGATGGGATTAAGGCTAGAGAGAGTAGTAGGAGAGGCCGCCGAGTTTAGAGTTCCGATAAAATTAGGGCAGAATGTAAGCGAAGGAGAGTTCTACGATCAGCCCCCCATGAAAGATGAGCAAGGCTTTTGTTCAGCCGACTATGACAAGTTGCCTTCAGAGAGGTAATGTGAGGTTTCCAGGATAACTTACGGTCAAACAGGAGGCCGAGAAACCTGACCGTATCATGTTCTGGGATATGCGAGCCATATAGGTACAATGGATGATCAGAGACGACTGAACATCTAATGAAAGTAATTTGGCGAGTTTTACTACTAGAAAATTTAAACCCATGAGTGGTGGCCCAATTGGAAATACGGTTGACCGCATGCTGGAGAGAAATGGCAATGAGGTGACAGTCAGCACCTGCACAAGCTATATTATTATTATAATCAAATAGAAGCGCTAAACCACAGGGATGCACAAGCTATAGCAGTCTTCAACAGAGGGATGACCAAATATTGGATGGAAGAATAGATGCCAAATCATTTATAGCAAGGAGAAAAAGTGTTGTGCTCAGAACGCATCCCTGGGGGACACCTTCAGCTTGGACAAAGTCCGGGGAAAGCATATTATTAACCCGGACACGGAAATGTCTTTCAGTTAAGGTCTTAAGGAATAATGATAGATTGCCTCGGAGGCCTAAGGAGTGGGCCTGGGCCAAGATATTATACCTCCAAGTTGTGTCATATGCCTTCTCAAGGTCAAAAAAGATGGCGATAACCGAGTGGTTATTGGTAAAGGCATTACGAACATACGTATCCTAGTAAAGGGTCAATGGTAGAACTGCCCTTACGAAAGCCATATTGACTAGTGGAGAGACTATTGTGTGTCTCTCAATACCACATCAAACGTCTATTTAACAGACGTTCCATCACCTTGCAAACTGCAGGGGCTGACTGATGTAAATGCTGTAGCATACGAATATGAATGCTGTCAGGCCCAGCTGCCGATGATCGACAAGCTCAATGGGACGGTGTAAAAAGCACACTATAAGATTCTTCTCTGATAGAAGAAAAGTCTAAGGGCTTTAACTCTCTGGAAGACTTTGAGGAAAGAAACGAGGAGCATAGATGGAGCCCCTAAGAAATACGGACCAGATGATTACCAATTTCAGTGGCAATGTCAAGAGGGTTTGCTATATCGACACCGGCAACCCGAAGAATAGGAGCTGGGTCGGGGGAGTATTTACCACTCAATTTCCGTACTTTTTTCCAGACTGCACTCATAGAGGAAGCCGAAGTGACGGTAGAAGGATAATCCCACCAGCAAGTTAGTTTGATATCTTTATTATGCACCCCATACCCATCCTGTGGGCGGTAGTCAAAAGATTACAGAGGTACATAATGGGTCCAGGGACTGGACATCAAAGTTTCATAGCTGAGCAAGTTACAAAGGTAATGAACTCAGATGGTCACAATCATGACAAGTTACAAAGGTATTTGCAGATTACAGAGGTATATATAGGGTCCAGAGACTGGGCCCCAAAGTTTTGATAGCTGAACAAGGTACAATGGTAATTAATTCACTAGTTACAAGGTAATGAATCATGTAAGTAAATTTACTTACGTCTGTACATGGTTGCACTCATGAACAAATTATAAAGCAATGAGCAATCTATTAGTCTACACCCAGCCACAACTGTAATGAGTTATTGGTGCAAATTTTAATTGTTGGGTCACACACACACATATACATATACACATACACACGCATACATGTATATACATACACACATACACACATGTACATACACACACACACACACACACACGTGTCAATGCTTTATTTACAAGGAGCAAAGTCAGGGTATTTTTCCAGAATGGTCTGTAATATACCACTGTGGATAAAATACTTTGACATATCTTGAACATTTCTGAATGAGTAGTCTCTGAATTCATTAATTTTATCGCACTCCAGTACATAATGACGCAGGGTGTGACAATAATCCAACTGGCAAAGTTTACATCTTGTTTGGTCTACATCTGGTGGTGGTGATTTAACCTGCCAAAGATACTTGTAACCCAGCCGGAGGCGGGCGGTAGTGACATCCAAGAGTCTGCTTATTTTGTTGGATGCACCATAGACATGTGGCTCCTCCTGCATGATAGAATGATGATAGATGGACTGACTGGTGTCAAACTCCCTGAGTCTTAAGTCAATAAAATTCAGTTGAAGTTCTTTTCGTATTATTGTTCTCAAACTGCTAACTGACAAGCCAAGCAAGTGCGTTTAGTGTCACAGATGACACGGCGAGTGACCGCTCTCTTCTGTTTAAAATCAAAGAGTCTCTCTGTGGTTCTGTTGTACAGGTACCAGCCCCACACAGCACGTTTCAAATGTACTGCCTGAGCACAAGCAGGAGACCACCAAGGCATGCACTTCTGAGAATGCTTGCCCGAGGTTTGGGGAATAGAATGTGAAGCTGCGGTTAAGACTGAGGTCGAGAAGAGGTATAAAATCTCATCAATGGAGGATGAGGAAGGAGCCTCCTTAAAAGCAGTTTGACGCGCATAAAGGTCCCAATTCGCCAGGTCAAATTGCCAGCATGGGCTACGAAGAGGTGGTGAATACGAAGGAGAAGTAAGGATGATTGGAAAATGATCGCTGTCATGCAAGTCCGGGAGGACATACCAGGTGAAGTCTAGTACAGTTGAGGAAGAGCAGACCGAGAGATCGATGCAAGAGAGAGAATGAGTACGAGGATCAAATTGGGTGGGAGTACCCGTATTTAAAACATGGAGGGGGAGAGAAGCGAGAAAAGCCTCTAAACTGAATGCCACGGGAGTCACAGTGAGAACCCCCCAGAGAAAATGGTGGGCATTAAAATTGCCAAGTAACAGAAGTGGTGGTGGTAAGGAAGAAACCAGAAAGGCAACATCTGGGATAGATAATGCCCGAGGAGAGAGATACAAAGAACAGATTGTTTACCATTTATTCAAATGGATACGGGCTGCAGTGTAATGCAGCGAAGTATGAACAAATCTGACGGTATGGAATATCAGTGAGTATAAGAAGGGCACTTTCATTAAAGGTACCATCGTAAAAAGGATCCGATTAATATAATAAATCATAGCCCGAGATGGGATGAATAACAGCGGAGTGTAATTTGGGTTCTTGTAAACAAACACCAACAGGGAAAAACTGGGAGAGCAACACCTGAAGCTCACCCCAGTTACCTCTGAGGCCGCAGATATTCCACTGTAAATAAGCCATGATTTGTAAAGAGAAAGATAGAAGAAATCTGCAGGTAAAGGTATCTATGGACTAAAAGGGTTAGAAAAGTCCCCATGTGGTGGCAGCGGAAAATGTTCAAGCAGCAAAGGAATGGGACGCTGCGAAGAAAGGAGTTGTGAAGACGGAGAAGAGGGAAGAGGAGGAACAGGAGGTGGATTGGTGTCCATCAATGGTCTAGTCTCATCAATATAGTATTCTGAGATACCTTCAAGTGTTTCGGAAGACAAGGACGTTGTATGGGAGACAATATTGGAGATGGAAGGAGGAGGGCGTGTAAGGATTGGGGCGACAATGGACTGTACCAAAGTAGGGGGGGGACGAAGGGGTAGAGGGAACTGGAGAAGCAGCTTGGGAGGGGACAGGAGAGGAAGAAACCTGGGAGGAGGCAGAAGAGGAAGAAACTTGGGAGGGGACAGGGAAGGAAGGTACAGTACGAGGAGGAAGGTGAACCTCCACACTTGTAACAGAGCCAGTTAGAGGTGAAGAACCAGGTACAGAGACCAGAAAGGAAAAATGTGGAGGTAGGAGAGAAGGAGTTAAAGATTTGAGCAATGGGGATTTTTTAAGACTTCTGAGAAGTAGAGGGGCGATGGGGAGGAAGTGCTGTAAGAGGTCTTGAGGCAGGGACTTCTGAGTCCAGGACAGCAAAAGAATTAGAGACAGGGGTGACTGTGGAAGGGGTGACCACAGAGGAGGCTGCAGAAGTTGGGACCCGAGGTGGGGGGACATTTAATAACACGAGAATAAGAAATACTGGGAAGTCTCCCTTGGAGGCGTTGATGATAGACTGCCATAGCATAGGGGATTATTATTATTATAATTAAAATTATTATTATTATTATAATCAAATAGAAGCGCTAAACCACAGGGGTTATACAGCATTATAATTAAAAGAAGCGCTAAACCACAAGGGTTATACAGCATATAGCATAGGGGAAATCTTCTGCCTCTTTGAGACAACAGATTTCTCGTTCATTTAAGTAAACTTGGCAATGGCGAGAGTAAGATAAATGAGCCTCATGACAATTAAGGCAAGAGGGAGGTAGACTATAAGACTTATTGGTATGGTCATCGGCACAACATTATTATTATAATCAAAAGAAGTGCTAAACCACAAGGGTTATACAGCCATCGGCACCACAGACTAGGCATTCAGCTATGGACCTGCAATATTTTGAGCTGGATGTCCAAAACGCCAGCAATTTCTAGTTTTGCATTGTAGGGATCACCTTTCGAACTTGTAAATGGTGTCCTGCTATATAAACAGAGGATGGAAGCTCATGGCAGTCAAAAGTTAAGGGAGCTACATTGCAAGGGTATCGTCTCCGCCTGTGGGCAGGGAGGACATAAGTGTTTACTTTGAGGATTGGGAGGTCTTGAAGTTCTAGCTGTTCCAAAATGTCATCGCTACATGTCTGGAAATTCTGTTGGACAATGGTATGGGGCAGAATGACAGTACCACTACAAGAATTGAGGGAATGATGTTTTTCAATAGTTACAGGGATAGTATCGATAGCTGTAAGGAGAAAAAGATAGTGAGCTTAGTTAGCATTCTGGACAGTGATGATGCGTGTATTGCTCTTGAGAGCATGAAAAGATATATCTCTATCAACATGGCATAGGAGCCCCATGCCAATACTATGGTCGGAAAGATAGGCAGTAGAGGAAGTCGGTCGTCGAGTAAAAAACTTAGTCCATTGTGTATTTGGAACATTGCGTGCAAAGGGTTGTTTCTGTGTAGAACATAGTGGGCCGGTCATTTCTGAGTAGAACAAGAAGGAAGTGAAGAAGTATCATCAGGTAATTGTCGTGGGCGTTTAGATGTGAGACTGGAGTTGGTCCGACGTGGGATGGGTGGGCGATTCGAAAATTGCCGCACCATAGAGGGAGATGCCAGAAGCATAGTCAAAGAAGAGCGGAGGTCAGACGTATCGAAGGAGTCAGTCGAAACCCCGGTACCTGAAGCGGGTGATGAAACGGCACCAGCAAGAGGTACAGGGGCATTAGAAATGTCCAAAGAGTGGTCCAATAACAAGGCAGGGTCAGAAAAGGGTGCGGTATCAGGAAGGGGCCCAGGGGTAGCAGGTTCATGGATTGGGAACTCCATGGTTAGGTTACTTCTTTCTTCTTGTTTTTAAAAAAAAAAAAGAAAATAAAAAGAAAAAAAGGAATAACAAAAAAGGGGGAAACGTAGAGGAATAGCTCCTAAGAGGAATGAAAGGGCCGTAAATCTCCCACCGCCCCCAAGAGGACCTCAGCACCACAAGTAGTGCAGATGCAGCATGGAACCCATGCCATTCCCTACCCTTCATGCCAGTAAACCAGCAATTCGGGATAGCAACCTCACATCCGCCGAGCCACCTCAGTGAACAAAAGAGAGGGCGGCCGGACACCCGCCACAAAGCATACCTCCTTTGGCCACCATCCCCAAAATCCGAAAGGCAGCCTCCAAAGATACATCCATCACCCGAAAGACACCCAAAGCCACCCCCCGGGAGACCGGAGATGGATCAGGACATCCCCAGGCACTCCAGATTCCACGGCAAACTACACCACCGCCAAGAACCTCAACGGAATGGGATGGACCACGGTACCCTTCCCCCTACCTAGGAACCAGAATACCTGTGGGGAGAATCCCAAAGGCTGAAAACAGGAAGGTGAAGAGGGAAGGGAAAGGGGGGATGGGGAGGATGGGATAGGGGAGGGGTGATTGGGGGGTAATTAGGTTTGGTCTGAGGTAGACCAAAAGGTTTAATTCTTCAGACCAAGAGCCTCTTCACCACGCCAAGGAGCCCCCCTTGAAGAGGTCATCTTTCATAGACCCATCTGCTTACACGTCCACTCCTAAATATCTGAATACACATTCATTTCCTCCATACTCTCTCCCTCCAATCTGATATCCAGTCTTTCATCACCTAATTTTTTTGTTATCCTCATCACCTTACTCTTTCCTATATTCACTTTTAATTTTCTTCTTTTACATACCCTACCAAACTCATCCACCAACCTCTGCAACTTCTCTTCAGAATCTACCAAAAGCAGTGTCATCAGCAAAGAGCAACTGTGACAACTCCCACTTTGTGTTAGATTCTTTATCTTTTAACCCCCACACCTCTTGCCAACACACAAGCATTAAGAACATAAGAAATAACACTGCAGCAGGCCTACTGGCCCATGCGAGGCAGGTCCAATTCTCCCACCGACTTAAGCCAATGCCTTGACCTTGTCAAGTCAGTCACATTCACTTAAGGGAGGAGCACAGCATCTGACCTAGTAGCACAAACTAGTCAGGTTCAACTCACACCCACCCACAAACACTCATGTATTTATCCAACCTATTTTTAAAACTACACAACATCTTAGCTTCTATGACGGTAGTACTTGGGAGTTTGTCCCACTCATCCACAACTCTATTACCAAACCAGTGCTTTCCTATATCCTTCCTGAATCTGAATTTTTCCAATTTAAAACCATTGCTGAGAGTCCTGTCAATGCTAGACATTTTTAACACGCTATTTACATCCCCTTTATTAATTCCTGCTTTCCATTTATACACCTCAATCATATCCCCCCTAATTCTACGCCTTTCTAGAGTGCGCAGATTCAGGGCTCTCAGTCTATCCTCATAGGGAAGATTTCTGATACATGGGATCAACTTTGTCATCCTCCTTTGTACGTTTTCCAGTGCATTTATATCCATTCTGTAATACGGTGACCAAAACTGTGCAGCATAATGTAAATGAGGCCTAACCAAAAATATGTAGAGTTGAAGAACAACCTGAGGACTTCTATTATTTATACTTCTTGATATGAAGCCAAGGATTCTGTTAACTCTATTGCGAACACTTATGCACTGTTGTCTTGGTTTCAAATTACTGCTAACCAGAACTCCTAAATCCTTTTTGCAATCCGTAATATTAAGATCTACATTATTTAGTTTATATGTGGCATGGTTATTTTCCAGTCCAACATTTAGAAATTTGCATTTGTCTATATTAAACTGCATCTGCCACTTCTCCGACCACTGCATCAGTCTATTCAAATCCTCCTTGAGTGCTCTAATGTCCTCATTTGAATGAATTGGACGGCCTATTTTGGTGTCATCAGCAAATTTGCTTATGTCGCTATTTATTCCCTCATCTATGTCGTTTATGTAAATTGTAAACAACAAGGGGCCCAACACCGACCCCTGTGGAACACCGCTTGTGACCAATATTCCTGGTATTATATCCATCTACTGACCTTAAGATTACTATAATAGTCCCAAACTTGCACACTGTCATATTCTGGATAATGAAACACTCAAGTGTAAACAGATATATAACATCAAACTTTAACAATGTTTAAAATATATGAATTCAAACCTTAAAATTAGATTATACCTTATATTTTATTATTTTTTCCATAGGTTACTAGTTCAATGAACTGCACATTAGATAATTTATTACTAAAGGAAGTGTTTGTTTGTGATGGCACGGTAGTCTAGTATGAAGGCTACTTCCCCATATTTCAATTTTACAATATAAAATAGGCTCACAACATCACTAAGTAACATACACTGTGCCATAATGATATTGCATGTCACCTTTGCATTACAGTATAGCACAAATTAATCATAAATGTTAGTACTGTAGCATGTATTAAACAGTGTTACAAAACTTGTAGAAAACTACAGTGGTACCCCGAGTTACGTACAGCTCCCAACTCGAACAATTATGTAAGTGTATTATTGTAAGTGCTTTTGTAAGTCTATTTTTGGGGGTCTGAAACGGACTAATCTAATTTACATTATTCCTTATGGGAACAAATTCGTTCGGTAACGGCACTCAAACAGCCTTCTGGAACGAATTATGGCCAAAACTCAAGGTACCACTGTATTATTATTATTACAATATAATTAAACGCTAAACCTGGCAGAAAAGTACAACCATTATGTTAGTGTGTTATCTACAGAGTTCTTCATTGCATTATGTGAATTTGCTAGGTGCAAATTTACTTATATGTACTAGCAATATTTCTACCAGGAATTTACTACATGCAGTATTATTATTACATTCACAACTTTTTTTTTGTGTTCAACCTGTACAGGTCACAAAATGCCAAAATGCTAAGGGAAAGCTAACAGCTAAGAGAAGTAGTGCAACAGATGAACTTATGAACTAACAAGAAAAGCTAAAGTACTCATAATAAATCAGTTTGATTTGGGTGATTGCTTTGCATTTCACTCACATGGAATCACCCAAGTCTAGACCCACTAAATTTTTGACATTTTAAATATCACTCTAAACTAGTTTATGTTGAAATTTCTTAAAAAAAGACTTTAAAAGAGCATGATAAAATCCAACGAGCATATGTAGTGTGTTGAAAGGTGTGAGAGATGGGTGATGTCCTATATCTCGCCCACTAAGCACATCCAAGACATGTCCCTGTCCCCTACACCAGTACTAACACAATGTACAATGTAAATAATAAACTTACAGTTCTTGACCAATCTCCACCAAAACATCAAACAACACTAAATTTATACATGCATCAAATGAACATTCACAAAATATTAATCAACATTCACAAAGTATAAATCAACATTCACAAAGTATAAATCAACATTCACAAAGTATAAATCAACATTCACATAGAATAAATCAACATTCACAAAGTATAATTGAATTTGCTAAAAAACTGACCAACCATAACACCTGTTCTACTTGTGTCAAAATAGGTTCTGTTAGTAAACCATACCACGGGTGGGGTTCGAACCCGCGGTCACAGAGTCTCAAAACTCCAGACCGTCGCGTAAGCCACTGGGCCAGCTAGCTTCAATAAGATTCATCCAATTAGGTATATTTCTACACCATAGGAAGGTTAGCATAGGCACCACTGTTGGATGAATCTTATTGAAGCTAGCTGGCCCAGTGGCTTACGCGACGGTCTGGAGTTTTGAGACTCTGTGACCGCGGGTTCGAACCCTACCCGTGGTATGGTTTGTTTGCAATCGTGTCATTACGATTTCGTGAGTCAGGTTCTGTTAGTGTATGTTGGCCAAGGCAAAGTTTATATCTCTATGCTTTTGTCTTGGCATATCTGTGAAGGGCATGTACATTACTTCTTATTCTATAATCAGAAACAACCTCAGTTAATTATCTTTATTGTGATTTATATTTAGCAAATCTTCATATTTTTCTTTTTCACCATTTTTTTTTTTAATTTGATGAATTACATCTTAAGACGTTCTTAGTGAATTAGATTCCATATGCAACTTTTCTTCCTGCCTTTAATATTTCCTGAATGACAATTCATTATTTTAACAAAGAAACCTCAATTTAACCCTTTGACTGTTTCGGTTGTATATATACGTCTTACGAGACAATGTTTTTGACGTATTAATACCCTAAAATTCTAGTGGCTTCAAATCAAGCAGGAGAAAGCTGGTAGGCCCACATGTGAGAGAATGGATGTCCATGGTCAGTGTGCACAGTATAAAAAACCAGGGAGCCAGTGGTGCATTGTGGGAACGCCATTTCAGTAGTCCTTGTTCAGCATGCCTAGCGGTAAGAAATATCTGACTCCCTGGCGAATCTGGGACTCTTCCCAAGTGATAGCTCTAACGTAGATGGAAGTGTCAGTGAAGATGAATTTCATGGTTTTGAGTTTGTGACCGAAAGCAATGCCCAGGATACCAGAAGGAAGGAAGGCAGGAAGGAAGAAAGGAACAGTGAGATAAAAGGAAGGAAAGAAGAAGTAAGGAAGGAAGGAAGGAAAAAAGAAGTAAGGAAGGAAGGTAGAAAAGAAGGAAAAAGTCAGACAAAGTGACTTATTTCCATGTTGGTGGTGGGGTGGGGAAGAAGGCATGGGACCCCATGGGTGTTGACAGGCAGTGAGGGTGGTGAGTGATGGTATAATTTTTGTCATTTTGACAGCAGCCACACCCTGATTCAGCACATTTACAAGTCCACTCCCACACAACAGCCACCTTTCAGAAGCTAATAGCAGTTCTATGAATGTGTCCAATTACTAGGTAGTAGGTTGGTAGACAGCAGCCGCCCAGGGAGGTACTACCGTCCTGCCAAGTGAGTGTAAAACGAAAGCCTGTATTTGTTTTACATGATGGTAGGATTGCTGGTGTCTTTTTTCTGTCTCATAAACATGCATGATTTCAGGTATGTCTTGTTACTTCTACTTACACTTAGATCACACTACACATTCATGTACAGGCATATATATATACACACCCCTCTGGGTTTTCTTCTATTTTCTTACTAGTTCTTGTTCTTATTTCCTCTTATCTCCATGGGGAAGTGGAACAGAATTCTTCCTCCGTAAGCCATGCGTGTTGTAAGAGGCGATTAAAATGCCGGGATCAAGGGGCTAGTAACCCCTTCTTCTGTGTATATTACTATATGTAAAAGGAGAAACTTTCGTTTTTCCTTTTGGGCCACCCCGCCTTGGTGGGAAACGGCCGACGTGTTGAAAGAAAGAAAGTGTATATATATTATAGAAACTAGAAGGAAGGAAGGAAGAGATGAGAGGATGGAAGGTATATGTAATGTTACAATTGGGATGGTATATAGTACATGAGGTAGCAGGTGGTGGTGTAATGCTGTGTCATGTACCCAGGCTACCAGCCTGGGTACATGACTCAGCACATCCACAAGAATGACCAGCTTGAACCACCCACACACCACAACAACCTGCACAACCACAACAACCTTCACAACCACAACAACCTGCACAACCACAACCTGCACAACCACAACAACCTTGCACAACCACAACAACCTCCACAACCACAACAACCTCCACAACCACAATAACCTGCACAACCACAACAACCTCCACAGCCACAACAACCTCCACAACCACAATAACCTCCACAACCACAACAACATGCACAACCACAATAACCTGCACAACCACAATAACCTGCACAACCACAATAACCTGCACAACCACAACAACCTCCACAACCACAATAACCTGCACAACCACAATAACCTCCACAACCACAACAACCTCCACAACCACAACAACCTGCACAACCACAATAACCTGCACAACCACAATAACCTGCACAACCACAACAACCTGCACAACCACAATAACCTGCACAACCACAACAACCTGCACAACCACAATAACCTGCACAACCACAACAACCTTCACAACCACAATAACCTGCACAACCACAATAACCTGCACAACCACAATAACCTGCACAACCACAACAACCTTCACACACCACAACAACCTTCACAACCACAACAACCTGCACAACCACAACCTGCATAACCACAACAACCTGCACAACCACAACAACCTGCACAACCACAACCTACACAACCACAACAACCTGCACAACCACAACGACCTACACAACCACAACAACCTGCACAACCACAACAACCTCCACAACCACAATAACCTGCACAACCACAATAACCTCTACAGCCACAACAACCTCCACAACCACAACAACCTGCACAACCACAACAACCTGCACAACCACAATAACCTGCACAACCACAATAACCTGCACAACCACAACAACCTGCACAACCACAATAACCTGCACAACCACAACAACCTGCACAACCACAACAACCTACACAACCACAATAACCTGCACAACCACAACAACCTGCACAACCACAGCAACCTGCACAACCACAATAACCTGCACAACCACAACAACCTGCACAACCACAGCAACCTGCACAACCACAATAACCTGCACAACCACAACAACCTGCACAACCACAATAACCTCCACAACCACAACCTCCACAACCACAACCTCCACAACCACAATAACCTCCACAACCACAATAACCTCCACAACCACAATAACCTCCACAACCACAATAACCTCCACAACCACAATAACCTCCACAACCACAATAACCTCCACAACCACAACAACCTCCACAACCACAATAACCTCCACAACCACAATAACCTCCACAACCACAATAACCTCCACAACCACAATAACCTCCACAACCACAATAACCTCCACAACCACAATAACCTCCACAACCACAATAACCTGCACAACCACAACAACCTGCCCAACCACAATAACCTGCACAACCACAACAACCTGCCCAACCACAACAACCTTCACACACCACAATAACCTGCACAACCACAACAACCTCCACACACCACAATAACCTGCACAACCACAACAACCTGCACAACCACAACCACCTACACAACCACAACCTGCACAACCACAACAACCTGCACAACCACAACCACCTACACAACCACAACAACCTGCACAACCACAACCTGCACAACCACAGCAACCTGCACAACCATAACCTGCACAACCACAACCACCTACACAACCACAACAACCTGCACAACTACAACAACCTACACAATCATAACCTGCACAACCACAAAAACCTGCACAGCCACAACAACCTACACAGCCACAACCATAACAACCTGCCACCAAAAACGCAGAGTCACTCATTTTATGTGTGATAAGTGCAAAACAGGAGTGTGTATAACACCATGTTCAAAGAGTTCCACAAGCTGCAGCACTTCTAGGAAAGTGTCCACTGACTGTACATTTGTATATATATTACAGAACAATAGTAATAAAAAAAAATTTGTATGGTTGGTTTGTGTAAAGAAGCATTAGGGACGTGTTTCCATAAGATACCTGCTGTCCCTGTCCCTGTTCACCCATCAGTTTAAAATGGGTACCTGGGTGTTAGTCGACTGGTGTGGGTCGCATCCTGGGACAAAACTGACCTAATTTGCCCGAAATGCTCAGCATAACAAGGGGCTTTCTATATAGTAGTATGTCATTGATGTCAGCTAGGCCTGCATACCATGTACTTGTAGTAAATATAGATATTATTATTATTATTATTATTAATAATGTTTATGCGGTTATTGTGTTGCATACGAGTGTAGTATATATATGTACATTGCACCTTATTTTGGTCTCAGGGGCCACATAAATTACTTGAAAAAATAAAATAGTATTGGAAAATACAAGAAACCAAATGGGAGTAAATATAAGTGTACCAGGTGAGCAGCATTTGCCGCTGTTGCCATACAAGGCTCATTTTTTGCCAACTTTACGCCTCAATATCTCGGTAAATACTGATTGTAAAAAAAAAAAATTAGGCTTAAAACACTTAGCTAATTAATCCTAACATTTTGGTAAGAAAAAATAATTTTTCTTTTTAATATTTTGCGACACAGGAAGACAGTTTCAGAATTGGAGTTGCGACAGTCAAAGGGTTAATAGACTAATATGGGGAGAGGGATTCTGTTAATATCTTTTGTCTGTTAAATCAAATGAAAACTGCTTTTCTATGACTCTATTTATAAATGGCAATTTTCGATTTAATGGACTTTGTCCATTAAACCAATATATGTACCTGTATACCCAGCAGAATGTGACAATAATGTACAATTACAGGATTAACAGACTTTATCCACAGTTTCTGGACATTGTCCATCAAAGAATAATATCAGTTCTATTTGGGGTCTTTAAACTGAGGTTTTTAAGATACAGTATTATAAAGTTTTCTTACCCATTTTTTTTCCTATCAACTCTATTTAGATTTTTTTTATATACTTTTACAGAGTGGAAAAGATGATCAATGACAAAATTTCTATTATTGTTTTTTCTGCACACCACTGATCTCGACAGCATCATCTCGGCCATCTCGTAGTTTCATAATAAAATTCAACGGAAGCAACCTCAGGCCACTGTAAAGACAATCATAATATTAAGGTGGGAATTAAAGCATAATAAGAAAAAAAATAATGGAGATAGGGCAATGGTGACAAATAAATGAGCTGAAAATGAAATATTGTAAAACAATGGTGTTCACAAAGAACTGCCAACCATGGAGAAAGCAGATATGATTGCAACTCATTATTGTTCTTTCTAATACAGTAATAATTTAGTACAAGAATGATGGTTCACTTTGCAGGATTTTTTTTTTTAGTCTTCATAAGAAACACAGTATATTCCTATAAGTGTCATACACAGTAAGAGCTGAAGGTCTACATTAGCTGTGTACACTTATGTATACAAAAACCATGATGGTGAATAATAATAATAATAATAATAATAATAATAATAATAATAATAATAATTTTATTTGGACATGATACAAAGAATTACATTTGGTTATTGAGATTACATGAGGTGTACATGCCAAAAGCCCCTAGTATGCAGGGCATTTTGGGCAGACTTAAAATTAACTTAAAACTAGATTGTAAGAATTTTTGTAGATAGTATACAATGAGTAAAGGTGAGTATTTAAGCTATGAAATTTGAACATAGTTTTGTACTTTTGTCTTCATTATAAAATTAATTAAATCAGATTAAACAAATTAAAGCAATAGTAATAATAAAATAATAAAAAGTTATGGTTGATAATTTATAAAATAAGTAAAGTTGCTTATCTAAGTTTTAAAGTTTGAATATAAGTTGAACATATCAATTAATTGTAGCAATTTATTGCAGCAATGCAACTAATTGAGTGAGATAACAATTTAAAACAATTAATTGCATTGCAGTTAGTTTACGTGGTCATTATAATATAAGTGTTGTGGGAATAATTAGCTAAGTAAGTATTATTCATAACAGGTTTTACATTCATTCAATCGTTCATTCATACATTACATTGACTTTAAAGTCAGGTTTTACGTTAAGTGATTATTCTACTTTGCTGGGAATGGTTGATATGGAGCAATTATCTTTGGGTGAGAAGGTGGTTTTTTAGCATCGTTTTGAATTGGGGTACAGGTAGGGTTCCTTTGGCAATGACAGGTAATGAATTCCAAATTTTCGTGCCTTTTATGTGCATTGAGTTTTTACATAGTGTTAGGTGGACACGGGGAACATCGAGGAGTGATCTGTGTCTAGTGTTATGGTCATAATTTACTTTAAAACATTAATTTTCCATGGGATGCATAAAAACAACTAATGGTGTGCATGAACAACAGGTATAATGAATAAAGAATGGCTTAGCATACAGAGTGGATTATGAGAAAATGGAGAAATACATTACTATAATACAAAAATGCCTGCTTTAACCCTTAAACGGTCCAAAAGTATATATATGTTCTTATCGCTATTGCCTCAAATGTATATATACGTTTTATTTTTCATTCTTTCAAAATTGGCGCGATAGGCCTGAGTCACCTATACATGAGAGAATGGGTCTGTGCACTCAGTGTGCGCTGTGTTAAAAAATCGGGGACGCCTGGGTACCGCATGGTAGCACCAGTTACATTCAGCTTCATATTGGGTCAACATCATGGCACATCCTCATGATTCACTCACGCCTCGTCGTATTAACACTACTATTCGAGGAAAGTGATATAGAACGTGAGATTAGTGGATTTGACACCGATGTGGCCACTAATAATAAGGAATTAATAAAAATATCAACGATAACCCAGATGACCCTCAGCCCATTACCTCTGGGGTGGCCAGTGCGGCCACACCAAACCCTGGGCCAAGTACCTCTGGGGTAGCCAGTGTGGTCACACCAGACCCTAGGCCAAGCACTTCTGGGGTGCCAGTGTGGCTACACAAGACCCTGGGCCAAGCACATCTGGAGTGGTGAGTGTTACCCATAGGCAACTATGCAAGAGGAAACTATCATTTTCCCGGTGTTTTAGTGATAGTGTATGTGATGATGAGATTGATTTTATGCCATTTGAGGATTCGTCTAGTGATAGTGATGTTTATTATTCACCTGTGAAGTGTACTTTTAGGCGTCTTGGCCTACAATCAGGCAGTGTGCCATATGCAGTCCCTAAGGGTCGTGGCAGGTCACGATCCAAAACCCCAGCCACTGATAGTGATAGTGATCATGAAGGTGAAAATGCGGGGATGGAGGAAGTAGTGGTGGGTAACACGGTGCCTGGACCACATGGCGCAGTGGGTGGACAGACGAAGGACCACCCGGCCCCCCCTCAGCCATGTGCTACCTCCACTCCTGTCCCCCTTCCTGCTCCCCCACACCCCATGCCACAGGTCCACCCTGCACCATGTGACCAAGAGTGAAACTGGACACAAAGTGTATCCGTGCCACAGCCTTTTGGTTTTGATGTGAATAGAAGTGGCATCCTGCCAGAATGTCCCATAAGAAATGAGTCTACAGAATTAGACTTTTTCCAGTTATACTTTGACAAGCCTATAATGAACATGATAGTGACCCAGACGAACAATTATTATCGCTATATCATGGACAACACAGCAGAGGTTGGGAAATCGTCACGGCTTCGCAGGTGTGTGTGTGTGTTTGTGAGTGACTTATTCACAGTGTGTATACAGTAGGCCCTCATTTAGCACGGTAGTTACGGTCCTGAAAACATCGTGTTAGGTAAAATCGTGTTAGATAATTAAAAGAACTTATGGGAAAAATAGGGTTACATTCCTGAGAGTCCCCAAAAAGCCAAACAAGTTTTTTTTCGACCAACAGATCTTACAAATATAAAAGAGAATATGTAATTGTAGTTCATTATCGTGATGCATTATGTTGTTTTTACTGCTTAAGACTACAAATGTAACAGAAATAATAGTATTTACCTTAAATTGTGGGTGCTGGTGTTTGTGAATGATTGTGAAGAGAGTGGAGAGTTATGCTGTGGCCCTACTGGGCTGAGGTGGATGGTAGAGATTCTGGTACTGAAGTCGATGGTTGTACTGAGTGTCTAACTTTAATAAAGTCATTCAGTAAGTCAGTCAAGTCATTCAGTAAGTCAGTCCATTCAGTAAGTCAGTTAAGTCATTCAGTAAGTCAGTCAGTCAAGTCATTCAGTAAGTCAGTCAAGACATTCAGTAAGTCAGTCAAGACATTCAGTAAGTCAGTCAAGACATTCAGTAAGTCAGTCAAGACATTCAGTAAGTCAGTCAGTCAAGTCATTCAGTAAGTCAGTCAAGTCATTCAGTAAGTCAGTCAGTCAAGTCATTCAGTAAGTCAGTCCAGTCAGTCAGTAAGTTAGTCACACAAACTTATGTTTACATCTTTTATGTGTACAAAGTAACACTTCATTACAGCCACAGGTTATGTCTTGTCTAATATCTTTTTCTTCGTTAATTCTAAGACTTAATAAATGCTTAAACATTTTCTTGCCACTTTGAGCAACACTGGTATGCCTACTGGGTGACATGATTGCTTAGCAGATACAAGATATAGTAATTTAAAGATCAAAACACAATTCACTCTCTTATTCTTGACGCGTATGGAATACGAATGCTGGGATGGTGGGGTGTTGTTGGGGGAGGGGTAGCATGGGAAGGCGGGTGGTCTCCCCAGCTGTTCCACAACATTAGCACCGGCCGCTTGAGGGAATGGTTATTTTTCTTCCTGCAAACTGTAAGTAAATTTATTCAGGTATACACAGATACAGTTACAAAGATTATCATACATGCTGACTGATATAAGTTCATGTTGGCATTTTCTTCCAGAAAACACTTGTCTCGTCAGCATTAAACACTTGTTGTGGATCATAGCCACCCTTAGTAGGACCCCCACTGACTCAGTGGTTTAACCTACTGCAGGCGACCGCGGGCTCAAAAAATTTTCCCTCCAGCGAATCGCGTAATATAAGGTTTACGTCGTGTTAGATAAAAATGTGCCGCAATTCTTCAATCGCGTAATACCAAAAACGCGCAACATAAAGTCGTGCTAAATGAGGGTCTACTGTACATCACTTTCTCTCTCTGTACGCATATATTGTTGTAAATAACGATACATATATGTGTGATGTGTAGAAATGTAAAATGGGCCTAAATGAGTAGGTCTATCTTTTTTGTCTATTGTCTGTGTGTGTGTGTGTGTGTGTGTGTATGTGTGTATATGTGTATGTGTGTATGTGTATGTGTGTGTATGTGTGTGTGTGTGTGTGTGTGTGTGTGTGTGTGTGTGTGTGTGTGTGTGTGTGTGTGTGTGTGTGTGGATACAACAGTGGCTGAAATGTATTTATTCCTTGCCACTGTCATGCTTATGCCACATACCTATAAGAACAACATACATAACTACTGGTCCACAGACACTTTATCAGTACACCTGTCTTCCGTGACCTCCTTCCCTGCAACAGATTCACTCTGTTGCTACAAATGTTGCACTTCTCAGACAGGAATATGCCCTACAGAAATGACCTTCTATACAAAATCTGGGAAATATTTATGTATCTGAAGCAGAAATTCAGTGCATACTTTTATCCCTTCAAGAACATTGTTGGCGATGAGTCCTTGATTCTATTCAAGGGACGCCTGTCATTCAAGCAATATACACCGAGCAAACGTAATCGCTTTGGTATAAAACTTTTTGTTATGTGTGACTATAAGACAGGTCTTGTGTTATATGTCACTGTATACACCATGAGAAACACACTCGATGATACCAGGCGCATGTTGGGCATTTCTGGTGATGTTGTTCGCAGGATAATGGAACCATGCCTTGGAAAGGACCATACATTGTACACAGACTAACTGGTATACAAGCCCTATGCTCGCTGATTTCCTACGTGTGAACAATACCGCTATATGTGGAACAGTGAGAAGGAATAGAAAACATATGCCAAGGTTCAGTGGCAGTGTTGACGGTGCAGTGCAAGCATTTCATGCCAATGACATCATGGCACTGACGTGGTATGACAAACGGGACGTGACATTTCTGTCAACCATCCACCGAAACGAGATGGTACAAACAGACAAAGTGAACCGGGACACCAATGAACGTATTGTCAAGCCAGCTGTTGTCGGACTATATGAACAATATGTGACTAGTTGACAAGTGTGACATGATGATAGGGTTCATTGACTGTGTGCGCAGGAGTCGCAAGTGGTATATAAAACTGTTTTTTCACCTTGTAGACATTGCAGTACGAAATAAAGACTGGAAAACGACAATGTTTTGCAGAATTCTCCATGAATATAGTAAAACAGATAGCAAAAACGTATGGTACCACACCTGTACCTGCCCCTCAACAGCGACTTGTCCCCCAACCACAACTACAGCCAGTGGGGAAAGTGCCAGACCGAATCATCCCTAACTGTCACTACTTAGTACCAATACCACCTACTCCAAAGAAGAAGAATTCCCAGAAGAAGTGTGTTGTGTGTGCTTCCACCACAAAACGACCCCAAAAGCGGAAGGACACATGATTCATACGTCACAAGTGTGGGGTGGCACACTGTATGAATCCATGCTTCATGGAGTATCATACAATCGTGGAATTCTAGAAACATAAGTGGGACATGTAAGTACAGTGGACCCCCGGCTAACGATCAAAATTCATTGCAGAAGCCTGCTCAAGTGCCATTACCGAACGAATATACTTCCTTAAGAAATAATGTCACGTAGGTTAGTCTATTTCAGACCCCCAAAAATACACTTCGGCAAGCACTTACAATATTATACTTACATAACTGAACGATTTCCGGGGTGATCGTTAGCTGGGGGTCCACTGTACTTGTATATACCATTGTTAACCTTATCTAATCAAACAGTTAATTAAATATTTTGATGTTTGATTCATATGAATACAAGGTCATCCATCAGTGTGTTTATATGAACTTCTTCACTTCAAACATCTTTGCAAAGTATATTGAGATTATTTTAACTCTTTCAGTGTTGGTCCTGTAGTACAACACCATGAGCTCAGCTCACTCAGATAAATTTGGGCCTAGATATGAGAGAATAGATCCATGCGGTAAGTGTACACAATGTAAAAAAAAATCCTGCAGAATGAAGTGCATAATAAGAAAAAACTGCAATTGTGTTTTTTGTTTAACCCTTTGAGTGTTGAGACCCCTGCTCACAAACTTGCTCAATGTCAAAGAATTTAAAAATACAATGGACCCTCGGTTTTCGTTCACCTCCAAACTCAAACAATTATGTAAGTGTATTTTCGTAAGTGCTTTTGTAAGTGTATTTTAGGGGTCTGAAATGGCTAATCTAATTTACATTTGTCCTTATGGGAACAAATCGTTCGGTAACAACACTCAAACAGCATTTTGGAAAGAATTTTCAACGAAAACCGAGGGTCCACTGTAAATAAATAAATAAATAAATAAATAAATATATACAGTGGACCCGGTTAACAGCCTGCTCCAAACACTAACAATTATGTAAGCGTTTTTTTGTAAGTGCTTTTGTAAGTGTATGTTTTGGGGTCCATAGGACTAATCTAATTTACATTATTCCTTATGTTAATAAATTCATTCGGTAATGGCACTTGAACAGCATTCTGGAACGAATTATGGCCATTAACCAGGGGTCCACTGTATATATATACAGTGGTCCCCGCCTAACAAGCAAAATTCATTCCAGAAGCCTGCTCAAGTGCCATTACGAGCGAATTTACTTCCTTAAGAAATAATGTCATGTAGGTTAGTTTATTTCAGACCCCCAAAATACACTTCCACACGCACTTCAATTTATACTTACATAATGTATGATTTCCGGGTGCTCGTTAGGCAGGGGACCACTGTATATACATAGTATACGTATACATGTAGTGTGGTCCCCCGAGTAACAAACACCCGGAAATCGTACAATTATGTAGTATAATATTGTAAGTGCTTGTGGAAGGATTTGGGGGTCTGAAATAGACTAACCTACATGACATTATTCCTTAAGGGAGTAAATTCGTTCGGTAATGGCACATGAGCAGGCTTCTGGAATGAAGTTTTCGTTACTGTATATATATACAGTGAACCCTCGGTTTTCGTTGAAAATTCTTTCCAGAATGCTGTTCGAGTGCCGTTACGAACGAATTTGTTCCCATAAGGACAAATGTAAATTAGATTAGTCATTTCAGACCCCAAAAATACACTTACAAAAGCTCTTACAAAAATACACTTACAAAAGCTCTTACAAAAATACACTTACATAATTGTTCGAGTTTGGAGGAGAACTAAAACCGAGGGTCCACTGTATATATATAAATGTACAGTGGACTCTTGGTTAAAGGCCGTTCCTGTTATCGGTTAACTGGGTTAAAGGCCGGTTTTCGGCTCCCGGTTAGCGGCCGTTTTTCGGTTATTGGTCATATGGAATGCGTCCGTCTGCCAGCTATTGCTCCATCCTGGCAAAGAAAGAACTAATCAGACGCAATGTTCCCAAAGATAACTTTTCTAACAAAACAAAGGTCACCAATAATGGAAAATAGGGAAAAAGTTATTGTTATTGTGGATTAGAAAGAAATAGTGGGAGACATTTTGGGGAGTCTATTATTTGTGAGAAGGCAAGGTAGTTGCATGAGGATCTTGAAAAAAAACTCCTGGAACAAGTGCTGCTGGTAGTGAATTTGGAAAAGAAGGCGGGTTTTGGGAGAGATTTAGAAAGAGTGGCATACACAGTACTAAAATTGACAATGTGCAGCTGAAACATTTGTTCAGGAATTCAAGGGGCACATAGAGGCTGAAAATTTGAACCTCAACAAGTGTTAATTGTGAAAAAAACAGGCCTGTTTTGAAGAAAATGCCAAACATAACTTACATCACATAGGAGGAAAAGGAATGCCAGGACACAAGCCTATGTAAGACAGGCTAACTCCATTGTTGTAGAATGCTAGTGGGGATTTCAAAGTGAAGTTTTCTTTATCACCTGAAACCCCCAGAGGTTCAAGAAACACAATTCCAAGAATAGATTGTGTGTGATGTGGAAACCCAAAATACATGGGTCACAAGGCAAATTTTCAAAGAGTGGGTCAAAAAGGGTGGCCCAAGTGTGAAAAAATACCTCCGGGAAAGAAATTGCCACTCATATGCCTCCTGGTACTGGACAAGGCCCTGCTCATTCCCAGTTTTTGGGAAGACCATTTGTTTAGGATTTCAGTTTTTAACAGTGAAGTTCTTGCCTCCAAACACCACTCCTCTCCCCAGCCCATGACCAGCAGGTCATTTAACTCAAAACTCACACAAAAGCAGGTTTCAAAGTGCTTGAAGTGACCTCAGACACTCAGTTGACCAAGAGTTTGGAGGAATCACTTCACTATCCTCTGTTGTCCAAGAGAAGGATTTGAAGGGTTTGAGGCTGACCCTGCTGACCCTCTGTCTGTTGTGGACTCATTGTGACATTGGGGAAGTCCATGGGGTTGGAGGCGATGGCAAATGGAAGAGTGGACACCAGGGGAAGAGCTAACCACTGAAGAACTGAAGAGCTTCATCTGGAACAGCATCAGACCATAGTTGAGGAACTTGCTTCAGAAAAGGAGGAGGAAGAGGGAGGAAGGAGGTGCCTTCTTCATTGATTAAGAGGGTTGTGCAAAGTGGAATGATGCTGTTTGAGAAATACCACCTTGACCAAGTTGAAACAAGCATATCTGCAACATGTTTAGTGACAAAACCTTGTCCCACTTTAGGGAAATCATAAAGAGATGCCGAAACAGAGCACTCTGGACAGATATAAGCAAAACAGGGTCCAGTGACTTTGTTTCCTAGTGGCATTAAAAGACAAGAAGGGAAGTAACCCAAGAGAGGGCTTTGCTACCTGAAGTCTTTATGGGGGATTCCCTTCCAAACAATAACTCCTCCCTCCTCCCCTCCCTATTTCCAGAAGCCAGCATTAGTCTTCAATAAAGGTATGTAATACTTATTTAATTGTTAAAAAATTATTTTTGATATTTTTGTCTGGAACGGAAATTGTATTTAATTTTAAATTTTTATGGTTTTTAAATTTAGTCATCGCATTTTCGGGAGCAAAAAGACGCCAATGACCAAAGGTCCACTGTAATACAAACAGTTTTTATTTTTTATGTGGTGTAAATGCTAGGGTGGGGGAAAAGGGGGGGATTAAATTATGGGGGAAATTAAAATGGGAGTTGACAAGTTACTTTTTGCTGATGATTGCAAGGAGATTAAAGAAAATTGCAAAAGGGTTTGTGGACGAGTTTGGGAGAGGGGTAAGGTAGAAAGTTGAAAAAGGGGAAAATAGATAAGAGTAAGGTGATGAGGGTATCAACGATATAAATAAAGAAAATAAATACGATCTTTAACTGAGCCATTGGGACTTTTAATATCTCACCATTTCTTGGCTGTCATCTGTGTATGTCCCATCTCGCCTAAGCAGAGGCCCAATACTGGATGTTGTTTTTCCCTTAGATTTGGCATAAGAGGTAAATGTTTTCAGATATTTGGAGTTGATTGCACAAGGATGGGTTTATGAAGGATGAGGTTAACCATAGAATTGATGAAGGAAAAAAGGTGAGTGGTGCGTTGAGGTATCTGTGGAGACAAAAACGGTCCAAAGTACAGTGGTACCAACACCTCTTATATGGGTGTGAAGCATGGGTTGCAAATGCTGCAGCGAGGAGGAGGCTGGAGGCAGTGGAGATGTCCTGTCTTAAGGGCAAATGTGGTGTAAGATATATGAGTAATCTGAATGTGGAAATTAGGAGGTGTGGAAAGTTATTATATTTTGTCAGAGGGCTGAAGAAGGGCTGTTGAGGTGGTTTGGTCATTTAGAGAGAATGACCAAAGTAGAATGACTTGGAGATGTGTGACAAACTGTAGGGGAAGGAAGGCGGGGTAGGGCCTGTCCCAGAAAAGGCTGAGGAGGCAAAGAGGCTCAGGGGCGGTGGATAAAGAGATAGGAGTGAATGGAGATAATGGCTCTGGGACATGACTCCATTCAGCCAGGAGCAGGGTAACACGAAGGATTCAGGGAAACAGCCACTGATTTAGTTAGCACGCCTTAATTAAAGGAGGGGGTCTGGGATAGTTAAATTGGCTCGAAGCAGTCATTAGAATGACAAGTCAGATAATAATAGCACATCTGTTTATTACAGCAAAGATGTACAAGGTATACAGTCCTAGTTGACACATATAATTAATTATATAGAAAGCCCTTGTTATATTGAGCATGTCGTAAGGCTATCAGTTTTGTCCAGGATGCACCCACACCAGTCGACTAACGCCCAGATACCATTTTAAACCAGAAACCCCACAGCCTTTTCTGGCGTACCGGAGGAAATTCGAAATTAAAGTGTGTGAGCTGAGTGCCTGAGTGTCATATGGACATCTATTGGTCATGCGCATGTTATTGTTGTTTTAATAATGGCTGTCCATTTTTGTGGAAATTGTTTACCCACCATACCAGCTGTGGTCGGTACATCCCACCCATCCTGTGGTGTCGGTACTCATCCCATGTTCTGCTTCGTGGGCGGTACTCATCCCATACCCAGCCCATGGGAGGCATCCCATGGGCCCGCCTACGGGAGGCACGCCCATACCCAGCCCCGTGGGCGGTACTGTCCCATACCCCACTCATCCATACCACCGGAGGTACTCACTCATTGCCCAGGAGGTACTCATCCCACCTGGTCCAGTGGGAGGCACTCATCCAGCCTGTCCACTGACGAAACAGAGCAATCAGACTGGTTACAACATGTAGCGAGCCCCTGCCAGTTACAGTGGTACATTTGGCAAGTTTATTGATTGCAGGAGAGCCACAGTCCAGTGTACTCGATTCAATATATATCTTCGCTCGCGTACCTGAGAACTGACAACTCTGATAAACCAGACACATGGGCCATTTAAGTATCTTTATTGAGGAATGGCTGGGTCAGCAGCCATCTGTCGCCAGAGGCAGGCCGAGGCACTCCAGTGGCTGAGGTGGTGAACAGTTCAGCAATCAGCCTGATTCACGAGCAAGCCCCACATGAAAATATTAAAAACAAAATCCTGGTGTTACACCATGTGCCAGGTCGGAAAATGAACAGAATGGCTTCAAATTCTCACCTGTGTCCTTCAATGACCATTGCAAAATCGTACGGGTGCCAGCATAGGCTTAATATTGTCCTGTCTCATTTGACTAAGGATTACTTGCTTCAAGTCTTACACACCAGTGAGTCTTACATTTACTGGTGGGTCCACACACCGGCAGTCTCACGGCGGTCTCACGGCGGGTCTCACACCGGCGGGGTCTACACACCGGCGAGTTCACACACCGGTGAGCTTTCACACACCGGCGGTCCACACGGCAGTTCACACACCGGCGGTCCACACCGGCGGGTTCTACACACCGGTGGGGTGTCTTTTACACACTGGTGAGTCTTACACACTGGTGCCTACACTGGTGAGTCTTACACACTGGTGGGCCTTACACTGGTGAGTTCCACACTGGTGGCCTTACACACTGGTGAGTCTATTACGACTGCGGATTCCACACGGTGGTTCCTACACACAGGTCTTACACTGGTGGCCCACACTGAGGAGCTCACACTGCGGCCCACTTCAGGAGTCTATTGCCACTGGTGGGTTCACACTGGTGAGTTCATTACCGGTGAGTCTTACACACTTGAGTCTTACACTAGCGGGTCCAGCAGCCACTGGCAGCCTGAGCACTGGTGGGTCTTACACACTGGTGGGTCTTACACACTGGTGAGTCTTACACACTGGTGAGTTCTCAATGGGTCTTACACCGGTGAGTTCCACACACCGGTGGCGGGTCTCTACACACCGCGGGTCTCACACACCGGTGGGTTCACACGGCGGGGTTCCACACACCGGCATCCACACCGGTGGGTCCACACCGGCGGTCCACACCGGCGCCACACCGGCGGGGTCTTACACACCGGTCTTACACACTGAGTGTAAGTTCCACACACTGGTGCAATCTTACACACTGGTGAGCCCACACACTCAGAGTCTTACACACCGGTCGGTC
This sequence comes from Cherax destructor, assembly GCA_009830355.1. Taxonomy (NCBI): domain Eukaryota; kingdom Metazoa; phylum Arthropoda; class Malacostraca; order Decapoda; family Parastacidae; genus Cherax; species Cherax destructor. Next base: position 59,307 of record WNWK01002319.1, on the reverse strand, counting down.
CACACCGGTGTCTTACACTGGTGTGTCTACACACTGGTGGTCTTACACACTGAGGAGTCTTGCCACCAGGAGTTCCTACACACCGGTGGTCTTACACACTGGTGAGTCTTACACACCGGTGAGTTCCACACACCGGTGAAGTCTTACACACCGGTGAGTTCCACACTGGTGGTCTACACACCGGCGGTCTGCACACCGGTGAGTCTACACACCGGTGAGTTCACACACCGGTGGGTCCACACACCGGCGGTCCACCGGCGGGTCTTACACACCGGCGGGGTCCACACCGGTGGGTCTTGCCACACTGGCACACTGACACCGGTACCCACTGGCAGCTTACACACTGGTGGGTCTTACACACTGGTGAGTTCACACACTGGTGAGTCTTACCACTGGTAACTTACACACCGTCTACACACCGGTGGGTTCACCACACTGGTGGGTCCACACACTGGTGAGACTTCACACACTTCGGTTACAGCCCACACACTGGTGAGTCTTACACACTGGTCATACCCACACTGTGAGACTTACACACTGGAAAGAAAGTCTGCTACACACTGGTGTGGGTCTTACATTATATTCACACCAGTGTGTAAGACTCACCAGTGTGTAAGACTCACCAGTGTAAAAGACCCACCAGTGTAAGACTTTAACCAGTGTAAGTCTCAACAGTGTGTAAGACGTAACCAGTGTAAGACTCACCAGTGTGTAAGACGTAACCAGTGTGTGTCTCACCAGTGTGTAAGACCCACCAGTGTGTAAGACCCACCAGTGTGTAAGACCACCAGTGTGTAAGACCTACCAGTGTGTAAGACCACCAGTGTGTAAGACTCACCAGTGTGTAAGACTCACTAGTGTGTAAGACCCACTCAGTGTGTAAGACCCACCAGTGTGTAAGACCCACCAGTGTGTAAGACCCACCAGTGTGTAAGACCCACCAGTGTGTAAGACCCAATTAGTGTAAGACCCACCAGTGTGTAAGACCCACCAGTGTGTAAGACCCACCAGTGTGCACCCACCAGTGTGTAAGACTCTAGTGTGTAAGACTCACTCAGTGTGTAAGACTCACCAGTGTGTAAGACTCACCAGTGTGTAAGACTCACCAGTGTGTAAGACTCACCAGTGTAAGACTCACCAGTGTGTAAGACTCACCAGTGTGTAAGACCCACCAGTGCGTGTAAGACTCACAAGTGTGGCACTTACCAGTGTGTAAGACCCACTAGTGTGTAAGACCCACCAGTGTGTAAGACCCACCAGTGTGTAAGACTGACCAGTGTGTGTGACCACAAGTGTGTAAGACTCACCAGTGTAAGACCCACCAGTGTGTAAGACCCACTACAAAAGTGTGTGTAAGACCCACCAGTGTAAGACCTAATTAGTGTGTAAGACCCACCAGTGTGTAAGACCCATCAGTGTGTAAGACCCACCAGTGTGTAAGACTACCAGGGTGTAAGACCCACCAGTGTGTGTAAGACCCACTATGTGTGTAAGACCTACCAGTGTAAGGACCCCACCAGTGTGTAAGACTCACCAGTGTGTAAGACCCACCAGTGTAAGACTCACTCAGTGTGTAAGACTCACTAGTAAAAGACCCACCAGTGTGTAAGAAGACCCACCAGTGTGTAAGACTCACTAGTGTAAGACCCACTAGTGTGTAAGACTCAAGCGTGTAAGACTCACCAGTGTGTAAGACTCACCAGTGTGTAAGACCCACCAGTGTGTAAGACTCACAAGTGTGTAGAAGACCCACTGAGTGTGTACTCCACTCAGTGTGTAAGACCACCATGTAAGACCCACCAGTGTGTAAGACCCACCAGTGTGTAAGACTCAACAGTGTAAGACTCACCAGTGTGTAAGACCCACCAGTGTGTAAGACTCACCAGTGTAAGACCCACCAGTGTAAGACTCACCAGTGTGTAAGACTCACCAGTGTGTAAGACTCACTCAGTGTGTAAGACCCACTCAGTGTGTAAGACCCAATTGTGTGTGGACTCACCATGTAAGACTCACCAGTGCAAGACCCACCAGTGCAAGACTCACCAGTGTGTAAGACTCACTAGTGTGTAAGACCCACCAGTGTAAGACCCACCAGTGTGTAAGACCCACCAGTGTGTAAGACCCACCTAGTAAGACCCACCAGTGTGTAAGACTCACTAGTGTGATTCTAAACAAGAATCGCGTAATTAAATACTGCTAGGTTAAACAACACCACACACATATGTAACGTACGATTTTTTTTTACAAATGGTCGAGGACAATAGGTGAAAATTCTGAAGTCAATCTGATGAATCATTTTCCATTTATAACATGAATTGTAACGATTCCAAGTTTTTGTTTTTACATTTCGCAGTATTGTAATTTGCTCATTACAGATCAAACTGATTACATCGACTCCAGGCTGAGGCACTGATTACCTCAAACTCCCTTTGATCTTCAATTTTCTTCTGTATTGATCGATGAAGCCACTGTGTGGCGAAACGTTTCCTCAATAAAGATAATTATGCCGTATATAAATTTAATTTATCAAATTGTTGGTTCTCTGAACCATTTATCTATATGGTACAAATATCATCACCTATTTCTCAAAATGAAAAAAGACGTTAAAAGGCCACTGCTTGAGCGAAATATATATTAAATCATTACACTGATTTGTGTCTGTTTCTACTTTTATTTTAGTCAATAAACTTGTAAATATTACCACTGTAACTGGCAGGGTAAACACATGTTTGTAACCAGGTCCTGGACCCATTATGACTACCGTCAGATGGACGGGTATGGAGAGTACCCTCCCACTGGATAGGTATGGGATGAGTACCTCCCACAGACTGGGTATGGGATGAGTACCTCCACAGGCTGGGTATGGGATGAGTACCTCCCATAGGCTGGGTATGGGATGAAAGTACTGCCCACAGGCTGGGTATGGGATGAGTACTCTATAGGCTGGTATGATGAGTACCTCCCATAGGCTGGGTATGGGATGAGTACCGCCCACAGGCTGGGTATGGGATGAGTACTGACCACAGGATGGGTATGGGATGAGTACCGACCACAGGCTGGGTGGTGGGATGAATTGGGTATAGGCTGAGTACCTCCCACAAGATGGACAATAAAGTTATTAAAATAACAATAACACATGCGCATATTATGATAGATGAACCTGTAGCTCGATCACTGGGCACTCAGCTCACACACTGAGGTTCGAATTTCCTCCGGTACGCCAGAAAAACATTAGGGACGTGTTTCTATAAGTTTGAAAAATGGGTATCTGAAGTGTTAACACTGGTGGTCGCATCCCGGGACAAAACTGACCTAATTTGCCCGACATGCCTTAGTATAACAAGGCCATATAGTAGCATATCATTGATGTCAGCTAGGACTGTATACCTTGTACATATCAAATAAATAAAGATATTACATACATCTGACTTGTCATTCTATTTTCCTGACTGCTGAGAATAGTCCCTCCCAGCTGTCACTATCCCAGACCCTCCTTTAAAGTGCAGGCATTGTACTTCCCATTTCCAGGACTCAAGTCTAACTAAATCAATTAACTGGTTTCTGAATCCTCTACAAAATGTTACCCTGCTCACACTCCAACAGATCGTCATGTCCTAAAACCATTCGTCTCTCCATTCACTCCTATCTAACACGCCGACACATGCTTGCTGTGTCCAGCCTCGCCCACAAAACCTCTTACCCCTCCCCAACCTTTTCTTGTGACCACCCCACCCCGCCTTCCTTCCCCTACAGATTTATACGTCTCCAAGTCATTCTACTTTGATCCATTCTCTCTAAATGACCAAACCACCTCAACAACCCTTCTTCAGCCCTCTGACAAATACTTTTAGTAACTCCACACCTCCTAATTTCCACATTCCGAATTTTCTGCATAATATTTACACCACACATTGCCCTTAGACAGGACATCTCCACTGCCTCCAGCCTCCTCCTCGCTGCAGCATTTGCAACCCATGCTTCACACCCATATAAGAGTGTTGGTACCACTATACTTTTGGATAACGTTTTTTGTCTCCACAGATACCTCAACGCACCACTCACCTTTTTTCCTTCATCAATTCTATGGTTAACCTCATCCTTCATAAACCCATCCGCTGACACGTCAACTCCCAAATATCTGAAAACATTTACCTCTTATGCCAAATCTAAGGGAAAAACAACATCCAGTATTGGGCCTCTGCTTAGGCGAGATGGGACATACACAGATGACAGCCAAGAAATGAGTGAGATATTAAAGTCCCAATACGACTCAGTGTTCAGCGAGTCGTATTTATTTTCTTTATTTATATCGTTTGATACCCTCATCACCTTACTCTTATCTATGTTCACTTTCAACTTTCTACCTTTACACACTCTCCCAAACTCGTCCACTAACCTTTGCAACTTTTCTTTAGAATCTCCCATAAGCACAGTATCATCAGCAAAAAGTAACTGTGTCAACTCCCATTTTGCATTTAATTCCCCATAATTTAATCCCACCCCTTTCCCCAACACCCTAGCATTTACACCACATAAAAAATAAAAACTGTATTGTATTACAGTGGACCTTTGGTCATTGGCCGGTCATCGGCCTAACACCGAAATGGCCGATGACTGAATTAATATTTCCCATAAGAATTAATGTAAATACAATTAATCCGTTCCAGACAAAAATATCAAAAAATAATTTTTTTAACAATTAAATAAGTATTACATACCTTTATTGAAGACTAATGCTGGCTTCTGGAAGATAGGGAGGAGGAAAGAGGGAGGAGTTATTGTTTGGAAGGGGAATCCCCCTCCATAAAGACTTCAGGTAGCAAAGCCCTCTCTTGGGTTACTTCCCTTCTTTGTCTTTTAATGCCACTAGGACCAGCTTGAGAGTCACTGGACCCCTGTTGCACAACATATCTGTCCAGAGTGCTCTGTTTCTGGCATCTCTTTATGATTTCCCTAAAGTGGGACAAGGTTTTGTCACTAAACATGTTGCAGATATGGCTTGTTTCAACTTGGTCAAGGTGGTATTTCTCAACAAAACTTAGCACATCATTCCACTTTGCACAAATCTCCTTAATCAATGAAGAAGGCACCTCCTTCACTCCCTCTTCCTCCTCCTTTTCTGAAGCAAGTTCCTCAACTATGGTCTGATGCTGTTCCAGATGAAGCTCTTCCAGTTCTTCAGTGGTTAGCTCTTCCCTGTGGTCGTCCACCAACTCTTCCACATTCTCGCCACTCGCCTCCAACCCCATGGACTTCCCCAATGTCACAATAGAGTCCACAACAGACAGAGGGTCAGCAGGGTCAGCCTCAAACCCTTCAAAATCCTTCTCTTGGACACAACAGAGGATAGTGAAGTGATTCCTCCAGAACTCTCTTAGGGTCAACTGAGTGTCTGAGGTCACTTCAAAGCACTTTTGAAACACTGCTTTTGTGTAGAGTTTTTTGAAGTTAGAAATGACCTGCTGGTCCATGGGCTGGAGGAGAGGAGTGGTGTTAGGAGGCAAGAACTTCACTGTTATAAAACTGAAATCCCTAAACAAATGGTCTTCAAAATCTGGAGGATGAGCAGGAGCCTTGTCCAGTACCAGGAGGCATATGAGTGGCAATTTCTTTTCCAGGAGGTATTTTTTCACACTTGGGCCAAACACATCATTGACCCACTCTTTGAAAATTTGCCTTGTGACCCATGCCTTATTATTAGCTTTCCACATCACACACAATCTATTCTTGACGACATTGTGTTTCTTGAACACTCTGGGAGTTTCAGAGTGATACACCAGTAAAGGCTTCACTTTGAAATCCCCACTAGCATTACTACACAACAATAGAGTTAGCCTGTCTTACATAGGCTTGTGTCCTGGCAGTGCCTTTTCCTCCTATGTGATGTAGGTTATGTTTGGCATTTTCTTCCAAAACAGGCCTGTTTTGTCACAATTAAACACTTGTTGAGGTTCAAATTTTTCAGCCTCTATGTACCCCTTGAATTCCTGAACAAATGTTTCAGCTGCACATTTGTCAGAACTTGCAGCCTCACCATGCCTTACAACACTGTGTATGCCACTACGTTTCTTAAATCTCTCAAACCAGCCTTTGCTGGCCCTAAATTCACTACCAGCAGCACTTGTTCCAGGAGTTTTCTTCACAAGATCCTCATGCAACTACCTTGCCTTCTCACAAATAATAGACTCCACAACACTGTCTCCCACTATTTCTTTTTCCTTAATCCACAATAACAATAACTTTTCCATATTTTCCATTATTGGTGACCTTTGTTTTGTTAGAAAAGTTACTCCTTTGGCAACATTAGCGTCCTTGATTAGTTCTTTCTTTGCCAGGATGGATGTAATAGTTGATTTGTTTTTCCCATACATCCTGGCAAGTTCCAGCACCCGCATACCACTCTCATATTTTTCAATCAATTCTCGCTTAAATTCCATGGTGTTTCTCACTTTCTTTACCACAGGAACTTTCTTGGAAGCCATAGTTACTTATTTCGCAGTTGCACTGACAAAAAACCCCATGAAAAACAAGTGAAATGTTTGGATGAATGAGCAGAAGCTTCCTCACGCACCGAGAGACACAGGCAAACTGATGCGCAAGCGGCCCCAGCCAGCGGACGTATGCATCCCATACGGCCGATCACCGAAATAACGGCCGATCACCGGAAGCCGAAAAACCGGCCTATCACCGAGTTGGCCGATATCAGGAATGGCCGATGACCGGTGGTCCACTGTATATTGTGTTGTATATAGCGCTACTGGAGAAGGGGTGGACTCATGTACTAAAGATGGAGTCATAACTCAGTCTAATTTAAGACACCTTAGAGTAAGTCGGCACTGCAAGTGAGACTTCATAAGATATAAAACCACCACGATGGGAACAACAAACCTGTATGGATTATTCAGTGCTGTATGGCAAGGGTGTAGGTATGTCCTGTGGTTCAGTTGGAACACTCTCAGCTCACACACTAAATGTCCGTGGTTTGATCAACAGCCATGGGGGCATTGATTCCTGAATCCCTCTCCAGGTATTCACCTGCTGCCCCTGTTCACCTAGCAGTAAGTAGGTACCTGGGTGTTAGTGGACTGTTGTCGGTGGCATCCTGGAAAAGGGGTGGGTGTTAGTGGACTGTTGTGGGTGGCATCTGGGAAAAGGGGTGCTTAAATGAGCTAAGGTAGAATAACAGTATTTAGCTTGTAAAATTAATGTACAGTGGACCCCCGGTTAACGGCCATAATTCGTTCCAGAATGCTGTTCAAGTGCTGTTACCGAACGAATTTATTAACTTAAGGAATAATGTAAATTAGAGTAGTCTTTTTGGACCCCCAAACATACACTTACAAAAGCACTTAAAAAAATACACTTACATAAATGTTAGTGTTTGGAGCCAGCCATTAACCGGGGGTTCACTGTATGTAAAAAAAAAAAAAAAGAGGTAAAGGCATGGAGGGAAGGACATTGAGAGAATAAGGATAGGGAGAGGGGAATAATAAGTTACATTAGTTATGGTTGATAGAAATATATCTATACAGTGATGGCATATGAATCACAGAACAGGTGGGGTATGAATTTTATCAATGCCAGCCCGCCAAGTGGTTAACACACTGGCCAGTGAGTTTTAAGACTTGCTACAGTATATAGTTAAGATAAAGCAGTGTAGATTGTAAGTGACATTAATCTGTACTTTCTTTATTTTCTGTCTCTCTATCTCTAATACAGAAGAAATAAAACTGTACTCAGGTTTCACTAAGTATTTATTGCACAAACCTCATAAAAACTGATGAATAGACAAAATTTAGATTTTATTTATTTTAAAAAGGTGAAGCTCTAAACCCCAAGGGGTCATACAGCATCTGAGAAATAGGAGGAATTCAGGTTCGGTCCAAGGAAGGGAAGGATAAGATCAGTTACTTGGCTCATAAATCCCTCCAGGGGTAGCACCAGCAGTTCTCTACTGGGGGTGGTGGGGTGAGGAGAACTTAGAGGTGGCTATCTGGTTACAAGGACGGGCTACAAGACTTGTTTTGAAATATCATTGGAGAAGGGGCTTAAGTTTCCCAAGCCCAAACTTGGCACTGCCCCTGAATTCCTCACCATCAAGGCACAACCTCCCTTGAGGAGAGTCAAAATTGTAAACAGTGAGAAACAATGATTATAACAGTAAGGTAACATCTGTCATGGACTCAAAATTATTACAGTGCTAAAGATTGTAACAAATATTAAATGAACTGAACAGCAAACACTAATTTAAAATATGCAAATCTTCAGAGAACATTACACTCACAAATGCATTTATTTATTTATTTATAGAAAAATTGCTCCTCAGTTTTAGTGATAAAGTTTTGTTCATTTTGTATATTCTGCAAAGAAAAAAATAGCCTAATATAAAGTTTTTGAATAGCACCAACTAAAACCTCCACAGTTTGATAAAACAGGAAGGAAAGAGCAAGCTAGGGTAAGGTTCAAGATCATAGTTATAAACACAACAAAATATACTTTGTTATACCTGTGTAACAGTTATATTTGACCTCTTTTCAAAAATGTAATAAAAGTGACATGTCATAAGTAATAAAGATTGCTATACAGTGGACCCTCGGTTTTCGTTGAAAATTCTTTCCAGAATGCTGTTTGAGTGCCGTTACCAAACGAATTTATTCTCATAAGGACAAATGTAAATTAGATTAGTCATTTCAGAACCCCCAAAAATACACTTTCAAAAGCACTTACGAAAATACTCTTACATAAATGTTCGAGTTTGGAGGTGAACGAAAACCGAGGGTACACTGTACTTCCTATTTATATTTATCCTCCAGTTACTGGTGGAATGAAAAAGGAAAACAAAACATGTCATACTGTGTTAGAAAAAAGGGCATAGATTTTATAAGAGATAAGAGAATGGATGAAGTCATGGAATACAACATCATCTACTGCAATAGCAAAGCTCTGACTGCAACTATACTCTTATTCCAGGGTTACCCATTAAACTATGTCTATCATTAGTTCTGCTTCTAGATACAGCTATCACTTCTACTTACTGTGCTGCAGCTTCAGGACTATTACCAGGATGCTGGCAGCTACTACCTGGAGTAGACTCTGACTAGTAGAATTCTCTGTTTGAAATGTATTAATATCGTAACTCGAAGGACCACTGTATACTGCACTTAAGAGTAGAAAGAAGCTATACAGCTTTCAGACTGTAAAATCAAAGGTTAAAAAGACATAAAAACTTGAAAGCTTCATGAAAACATAAAATGACAGTTTTAAGACATCATCTGTAAACTGCGGAAGTAGTGTAAGATTGGTTCTAAAAATGTCCACCAGGGAGATACAACAACAAATACCAACAGGGAGGTTTATTTTATGATCTTATGTATGCATTTAATTTTCAAGTCAATTTAAAAAAACACAAAATTACTGTCTAGAAAGTTCTGTAACAGAAATAATGGAACCAGGGGTTCTCTAATGTATGAACAAATTACATTAATGGTGCTCCTACTTACAAACACACACACACACACACAAAAGAGTTGTTTAAAATGCAAAACCTTCTTTCTTATAGGAAAAATATAGTATATGTATAAAGAATGGTTATGTCTGACACACTTGTTTGTCACCGTGAACCAGCAGCACAAAGATTTAAACATTCTTAAGTGAGAATGTTCATTATATTTGAGCCAGTAAACTGGAGACCTGTACAAGGATTCTATAAAACTTATTCTACTACAGATCTATGTACCAGTTTCGTGATTGTAAAATCCATTATAAATAAGAAATTGATCTGATATTTGGGATATCTAATGATAATAATACTAATATTGTTTATAATTATGGGAACTGAGGAGCAATAAAAAGGGTTGTCATGTACTGTACTGTACTACCTTGCACCATGAAGTACCATACAAGAGCAAGGGTTGTCAGTACTACCTTCCAATTGGATATGGAAAACAACAGCAGGAACTGTCAGCAGTAGCTTCCACTGAGACACAGCCAAGGCTTTCCAGTCTCACCTTCATAAGCCACAACTCCATGCTGTTATTTTACCAAATCGTCTTTTATTTATGCACACTATGGCGCTTATGTTGGATCGTGGACAGGTAGCACCAACTTGATTGACGAGGTTATCAATCAGGAGCCCAGGAGTGAAATTAGGGTATGGGGGCGATTATTTCCAGGACCACTAATAGGTAGTACTGGATATCTGTTCAACTCTGCACATCTTGTATTTTTTACTTATTATGGTATGTCTTGAAAATCCCATCATGAAGCCTATTTCGAAACTAATGCAGTATGTATGTATGCATGCTTTTAAGAATGGTAACTAATACACAAACACACACATGCTAACAACAGTAAGGGGTGACCTGCAAAGAGGCGGGGCCAGGAGCTGACTCGACCCATACAAACACAAATAGGTGAGTACACACACACATGCACACACGCATGCAGGTACAGTGGTCCCCCGAGTTTCGTACACCACGGAAATCGTACAATTATGTAAGTATAATATTGTAAGTGCTTGTGGAAGTGTATTTTTGGGGGTCTGAAATAGACTAACCTACGTGACATTTTTCCTTAAGGGAGTAAATTCGTTCGGTAATGGCGCTTGAGCAGGATTCTGGAGTGAAGTTTTTACGAAACTCGGGGGACCACTGTACGTATGTCTCGTGTACTTATAAATATCATATTACTCTACAATACTGCATACAATATAAAAACCAGCATCTCTAGACTTATATGCATAATGCTATAAAATTATCAAAATAGTCATGCAAGACTATGATAAAATCTCTTGATAAAAAAAAAAGTCCATACAGTGGACCCCCGAGTTTCGTAAAAACTTCACTCCTGAAGTCTGCTCAAGTGCCATTACCGAACGAATTTACTCCCTTAAGGAAAAATTTCACGTAGGTTAGTCTATTTCAGACCCCCAAAAATACACTTCCACAAGAACTTACAAAATTATACTTACATAATTGCACGATTTCCGGGGTATTCGTTAACCGAGGGTCCACTGTACCTAGGTTAATTAACAACAGTAGTGTGTCAGAGTGCACTGTTTCTCAGGCACATACACTACAAATGACTCTGTGGTTTACCTTTGGTACAATGGTATAGGTGAACAGAGCACAATGTTCTACAACAGAAAACACAAAGTCAAAATGATAAATGAGATATTTGGGAATCTTTATTCTGGAAACATTTCACCAGCCAGTGGCTGGTGAAACTTGCTACACAAGTGTCTCACTTATCAACTTGTCGATTTTCTAGACCATTTATTCAAACAAAGTCAAGAGGAGACTTCATTTAATAATAATAATGTTTCTTATGCCTGTAACACTCTCCGATGGAAATATTAAGGGCCACAATGGAAATAAGTCACTTTGTCTGACTTTTTTTGGGGATTATCTTAGGTAATTTACACATGTTACTATGTACGATAATTGTACTTATGTGGACCTGTACCTAAATAAACTTACTTTCCCATTACTGGTAAAAGCTTCATCTTAAATTCCTGACTATCTTTCCATTTCCACTTCATTATGCATAATCCATGACTACACACGAAAGACAGTTTTCTTCTTCTAAATATACTATTAGAAACAGAACACAAAACAACATGTTTTTGCGTATCACAGTAGCCCAGAAGCCTGCTGAAACGTGTTTGTTACAGGACAACTGGCACACTGAGATGGCTCGACTATTTCTGGTAAATGATCAAGACTGTTCCAGGAACTGTACAATAACCAAGAACAACTGAGCACATACTGTACTTTGTGGCAATAGATGACTCCATATTGATACTGATGGGTAAGAATGGTCCATGTCGGACTGAAACATCGTCATAAGATTCACTGTCATATTTTCCAATACTATATTTTGCTACTTTCTGGAATGGTGTTTTGATATTCACATTTATATACAGTAGGACCCCCATATCCACGGATTATGTATCCGCAGTTTCACTTATCCACGATTTACTGTGGCCCAAAAATAACCATTAATTTTGCTTAATTATGGCCCCAAAGCTCAAAAGTAGTGATGCTGGCAGTTCTTCAAAGCCTAAGAGAAGTAATGAAATGCTTCCCATCAGTAAACAAGTGATAATTCTAGACTTATTTTGCTTAATTTATCAATTAAACTTTATCATAGGTATGTATGTAAACGAAAATGACTTATACAGTGGACCCCCGAGTTACGAGCACCTCGGAAATCGTACAATTATGTAAGTGTAATATTGTAAGTGCTTTTGTAAGTGTATTTT
>WNWK01002319.1:25921-46945 GCA_009830355.1 Cherax destructor | reverse complement strand
TTATTGGCTGGGAGGACAAAAGTGTCAACTTTAAGGATAGGGAGTTCTTGGAGCTCAAGCTGCTCGAAAATGTCATCACCACATGTCTGGAAATTCCGTTGGACAATGGTGTGGGGCAAAATGACAGAACCACAACAAGAATTGAGGGAATGGTGCTTGTCAATAGTAACAGGTGTATTGTCAATGGTCGTAAGAAGAGAAAGATCACGAGCTTGGCCAGCATTCTGGACCGTGATGATGCGAGTGCCGCTCTTGAGAGCGTGAAATGAGATGTTTTGACCAACATGGCGTAGTAGAGCCTTACCAATACTATGGTCTGAAAGATAGGTATTAGGAGAAGTTGGACGAAGAGTAAAAAACTTTGTCCATTGAGTAGTTTGAAACAGAGAGTTTAAGGGGAGTGCGCGACGAGCTTGTAGTTTCTGAGAGGAACGAGAAGAAAATGTCGAATCGTCATGTGTGGGTCTTGGTCGTTTGGGTGTTGGACCAGGGGTGGTCCGATGTGAGACGGGCGAGCGATTCGAAAATTGCCGCACCGTCGAGGGAGAAGCCGGAATCAAGGTCAGAGAAGAGCGTAGGTCAGATGTATCGAAAGGGCCAGTCAGGTCCCTGGGACCTGAAGCAGGTGACGAACTGGCACCTGCTTCAGGTACAGGGGTATTAGGGTTGTCCGAAGAGTTATCTATTAACAAGGTAGGGTCAGAACTAGGTGCGGTATCAAGGGGCCCGGGGGTAGAGTCACGGATTAGGGCATCCATGGTTAGGTTACTTCTTTCTTTTTGTTTTTAAGAAAAAAAAGAAAGAAAAAAAAAAAAAAAATAAAAAAGAAAAAAAAAAGGGGGGAACGTGGAGGAATAGCTCCTAGGAGGAATGAAAGGGGCGTAAATCCCCTCCGCGCCCAAGAGGACCTCAACACCGCAAGTAGTGCAGATGCTGCATGGAACCCGTGCCATACCCTACCCTTCATGCCAGTAAACCAGCAATCCGGGATAGCAACCTCACATCCACCGAGCCACCTCGGCGGACAAAGAGAGGCGGCCGGATATCCGCCACAAAGCATACCGCCTTCGGCCACCACCCCCGGAATCCGAAAGGTGGCCTCCAGAGATACACCCGTCGCCCGAAAGATACCCAAGGCCACCCCCCGGGAGACCGGAGAGGGATTGGGACATCCCCAGGCGATCCAGATTCCACGGCAAACTACACCACCGCCAAGAACCTCAACGGAATGGGAATGGACCACGGTACCCTTCCCCCTACCTAGGAACTAGAATGCCTGTGGAGAGAAGCTCCCAGGTTAAAAATGGGAAGGAAATAAGGGAGGAATGAGGAGGAGGGGGAGGAGGAAAGGGAAAAGGGAGGATGGGGAAGATGGGAAAGGGAGGGGGGATTGGGGGGTAATTAGGTTCGGTCTGAGGAAGAAGACCAAAAGGTCCAATTCCTCAGACCGATAGCCTCTTTACCTCGTCAAGGAGCCCCCCTTAAAGAGGCGCATAACAATAAATCTTCTATATTTTGTGTGAATAAAAATTTAAAATGAAAATGAAGCGTAATATAAGAAGGACCTGGAGATGTGACTAAGGAACAGAGGAATTAGTTCCAGGAATGTGTACATTGTTTATTCTGAACCCAACTTTTAAACTGGCAATGTTTGAATTTTGTTTGAAATTAGCCAAATTACCAATTTCTGATCACTTTATTGGGTAGTTGAAATAGGTAAATGTGCAGTTTCTTGTACTCAGTCAATAGAATAGAAGGAATACTAATTTGGTCTACTGTATTTTTGGTTTCATTACCATCGGAAAAAGATTCTCTATCATTTCATAAGATAAAATAAAAAAAAATTTTGATCCTGAGAGCAAGTTTGAGATCTGGGGCCTCGACCCTGAAAGGGTTAAAAAATAATCCTGCGAAAAGCAGGAGTCGAATTCTCATAATTTTTTCAATAAAATTGTCAATCTGGCACCAACACATCCCAATATCAGTCCAAAAATATTTCTAATTAGAATGGACCAATCGGAAGAAAAATTATCAAGTTTTTACTTGAAAATTGATTTATTTAAAAAACTTGAACATTAGTGCACAGTCTAAAATCAGTCTGAAGTATTCTAAGATCAAAGCTCACCATCGCTGAAAGTTTGAAGCATCGTCCAGGAAAATGTTCAACCACATACTTGTTTCAAGTTTCTGCTTATAGCAGTCAGCCTCTTGCCATTCACTACGTATGCTACTCTTTTCAAGCTTATGTCTGTCTTAAGAGGATGAAAGCTCACTGATAATATCTAACTTTTTTTCCCGCATTTAGTGGCATCTAAAACCTTTCTTCAATACTGCACATTACTATTATTTTCATTCCCTCCCCCCTCCTCCATGCTCCTGCCCTCTTCCACCCTTGCCAGAATAACTAAAATCCAAAGCATTGTAGTTTTTAATTCAAAACCATAGTAATATAAAGCTTTGCTTCTCTATTACTATTTAATTAACCTCTTCAGATATTTCCCAAAAAGGAAACATTCACCTTAATACATTACCACAGATAACCTTCCACAAGTGCCAAGATAACAAAAATTTGCATGACCCACTGAGCTACAATATTCATCCTAAATTTATTTTCATTATATATTATACACTGTCTTCCTCCATAAGCCATGCATGTCATAAGAGGCGACTAAAATGCCGGGAGCAAGGAGGCTAGTAACCCTTTCTCTTGTATAAATTACTAAATGTAAAAAGAAATTTTGCTGAAAACAAGAAAAAATTTTGGAGTGAGATAAACAAGGTAAGAAAGCCTAGGGAACGAATGGATTTGTCAGTTAAAAACAGAGTAGGGGAGTTAGTAGATGGGGAGCTGGAGGTATAGGGTAGATGGCGGGAATATTTTAAGGAACTTTTAAATGTCGATGAAAAAAGGGAGGCGGTAATTTCATGTACTGGCCAGGGAGGTACAACATCGTTTAGGAGTGAAGAAGAGCAGGATGTGAGTGTGGGGGAGGTGCGTGAGGCATTACGTAGAATGAAAGAGGGTAAAGCAGCTGGAATTGACGGAATCATGACAGAAATGTTAAAAGCAGGGGGGGATATAGTGCTGGAGTGGTTGGTATTTTTGTTTAATAAATGTATGAAAGAGGGAAAGGTACCTAGGGATTGGCAGAGAGCATGTATAGTTCTTTTATACATATAAAGGGAAGGGGGATAAAAGAGAGTGTAAAAATTATAGGGGAATAAGTTTACTGAGTATACCAGGTAAAGTGTATGGCAGGGTTATTATTGAAAGAATTAGAGGTAAGACAGAGAGTAGGATTGCAGATGAGCAAGGAGGCTTTAGAGTGGGTAGGGGATGTGTAGATCAAGTGTTTACAGTGAAGCATATATGTGAACAGTATTTAGATAAAGGTAGAGAAGTTTTTATTGCATTTATGGATTTAGAAAAGGCATATGATAGAGTGGATAGGGGAGCAATGTGGCAAATGTTGCAAGTGTATGGAATAGGTAGTAAGTTACTGAAGGCTGTAAAGAGTTTTTATGAGGATAGTGAGGCTCAGGTTAGGGTGTGTAGGAGAGAGGGAGATTACTTCCCGGTAAAAATAGGTCTTAGACAGGGATGTGTAATGTCACCATGGTTGTTTAATATATTTATAGATGGGGTTGTAAAAGAAGTAAATGCTAGGGTGTTGGGGAGAGGGGTGGGATTAAATTATGGAGAATTAAATGGAAAATGGGAGTTGACACAGTTACTTTTTGCTGATGATACTGTGCTTATGGGAGATTCTAAAGAAAAGTTGCAAAGGTTAGTGGACGAGTTTGGGAGAGTGTGTAAAGGTAGAAAGTTGAAAGTGAACATAGATAAGAGTAAGGTGATGAGGGTATCAAACGATTTAAATAAAGAAAAATTGGATATCACATTGGAGAGAGGGATTATGGAAGAAGTAAAGGTTTTCAGATATTTGGGAGTTGATGTGTCAGCGGATGGGTTTATGAAGGATGAGGTTAACCATAGAATTGATGAAGGAAAAAGGTGAGTGGTGCATTGAGGTATCTGTGGAGACAAAAACGTTATCCATGGAGGCAAAGAAGGGAATGTACGAAAGTATAGTGGTACCAACACTCTTATATGGGTGTGAAGCATGGGTTGCAAATGCTGCAGCGAGGAGGAGGCTGGAGGCAGTGGAGATGTCCTGTCTAAGGGCAATGTGTGGTGTAAATATTATGCAGAAAATTCGAATGTGGAAATTAGGAGAAGGTGTGGAGTTACTAAAAGTATTTGTCAGAGGGCTGAAGAGGGTTGTTGAGGTGGTTTGGTCATTTAGAGAGAATGGATCAAAGTAGAATGACTTGGAGCGTATAAATTTGTAGGGGAAGGAAGGCGGGGTAGGGGTCGTCCTAGAAAAGGTTGGAGGGAAGGGGTAAAGGAGGTTTTGTGGGCGAGGGCTTGGACTTCCAGCAAGCATGTGTGAGCGTGTTAGATAGGAGTGAATGGAGACGAATGGTTTTGGGACCTGACAAGCTGTTGGAGTGTGAGCAGGGTAACATTTTGTGAAGGGATTCAGGGAAACCAGTTAATTGATTTAGTTGGACTTGAGTCCTGGAAATGGGAAGTACAATGCCTGCACTTTAAAGGAGGGGTCTGAGATAGTGACAGCTGGGAGGGACTTTTCTCAGCTGTCGTATCTGAGCTCCTCTGCAAAGACAGTGATTATGTATGAGTGTGGTGAAAGTGTTGAATGATGATGAAAGTATTTTCTTTTTGGGGATTTTCTTTCTTTTTGGGTCACCCTGCCTCGGTGGGAGACAGCCGACTTGTTGAAAAAAAAAAAAAAAAAAAAAAAAAATCTTCTTTTTTGGGTCACTCTGCCTTGATGGGAGATGGCCAATGTGTTAAAAAAATTATGCACTATTACGAACCTAACCAGTAGAGTACTGAAGAAATACTTACAAACTTATAAAGAATGGAAAGTACTGGAACAAATACATGATAGTGAGGACTGGCTGATCAGCTATCCACACTTCCGATAGTTTGTTAGCAAGGGACACAGCAAATAAATGAGCGCATCGTTCAGCAGCCAGTCTTTTGCCGATTCGGTCTTTTTTTACATGCTGTAATAAAAGAAAAATGTAATTCACATTAAGTTGCTTATCTATCAACATCTTACACATCTCTAACAATTTAATTGGATACCATTTCTGGGAGGATTCTTCACAAAACATAATTATTCCTCTTTACAACTCACTTTGTCCCTATATATATTCCTCTGCTGGTGTCTGCCCAGTCATACTGTCAAACCTTTTACAAATTATTTTCTCTTGATCATATTTTAGCTGATGGACCATGGGGTACCCTCGTGGAGCACATGATTACTTCACACTTAAAACAAACTTTTCAGGCCCCAGTAAGAGCCACAGCACAATTTGCATTCAATATCGAGTCTCCTCCATCATGCTCACTAAGATTATTTACTAGTTATGACTGACAGCATCCGGGAGTTTGGCAAAGACACACACACACCATACTCTTACTTACACACACACACACACACACACACAGAAGTGTCCCTGTTTGCAGATGATGTGAACTTAATGAGAAGAATCAAATCAATCGAGGATCAGGCAGGACTACAAAGAGACCTGGACAGGCTGCAAGCCTGGTCCAGTAACTGGCTCCTTGAATTTAACCCTGCCAAATGTAAAGTCATGAATATCGGGGAAGGGCAAAGAAGACCGCAGACAGAGTATAGTCTAGGTGGCCAAAGACTGCAAACCTCACTCAAAGAAAAAGATCTTGGGGTGAGTATAATACCGAGCACATCTCCTGAGGCACACATCAATCAGATAACTGCTGCAGCATACGGGCGGCTGGCAAACCTAAGAATAGCGTTCCAATACCTCACTAAGGAATCATTCAAGACTCTGTATACCATATACGTCAGGCCCATACTGGAGTATGCAGCACCAGTTTGGAACCCACACCTGGTCAAGCACGTCAAGAAATTAGAGAAAGTGCAAAGGTTTGCAACAAGACTAGTCCCAGAGCTAAGGGGATTGTCCTACGAAGAAAGGTTAAGGGAAATCGGCCTGACGACACTAGAGGACAGGAGGGTTAGGGAAGACATGATAACGACATATAAAATACTGCGAGGAATAGATAAGGTGGACAGAGACAAGATGTTCCAGAGAGGGGACACAGAAACAAGGGGTCACAATTTGAAGTTGAAGACTCCTATGAGTCAAAGGGATGTTAGAAAGTATTTCTTCAGTCATAGAGTTGTCAGGAAGTGGAATAGCTTAGAAAGCGACATAGTGGAGGCAGGAACCATACATAGTTTTAAGACTAGGTTTGATAAAGCTCATGGAGCAGGGAGAGAGAGGACCTAGTAGCAATCAGTGAAGAGGCATGGCCAGGAGCTATGACTCGACCCCTGCAACCACAAATAGGTGAGTACAAATAGGTGAGTACGTACGTACACACACACACACACACACACACACACACTACATATGCACTACATATGCACCCAGTCACTTGGTTCACATTGTGCATTGTCTTTGGGGTGAGTATAACACCAGGCACATCTCCTGAGGCGCACATCAACCAAATAACTGCTGCAGCATACGGGCGCCTAGCAAACCTAAGAACAGCATTCTGACATCTTAATAAAGAATCGTTCAGGACCCTGTACACTGTGTACGTTAGGCCCATACTGGAGTATGCAGCACCAGTTTGGAACCCACATTTATCCAAGCACGTAAAGAAGCTAGAGAAAGTGCAAAGGTTTGCAACAAGACTAGTCCCGGAGCTAAGGGGTATGTCCTACGAGGAGAGGTTAAGGGAAATCGACCTGACGACACTGGAGGACAGGAGAGATAGGGGGGACATGATAATGACATATAAAATACTGAGAGGAATTGACAAGGTTGACAGAGACAGAATGTTCCAAAGATGGGACACAGCAACAAGGGGACACAGTTGGAAGTTGAAGACTCAGATGAATCACAGGGATGTTAGGAAGTATTTCTTCAGTCACAGAGTAGTCAGGAAGTGGAATAGCTTGGGAAGCGATGTAGTGGAGGCAGGTTCCATACACAGCTTTAAGAAGAGGTATGATAAAGCTCATGGCACAGAGAGAGTGACCCAGTAGAGGCCAGTGAAGAGGCAGGGCCAGGAGCTATGTCTCGACCCCTGCAACCACAACTAGGTGAGTACAACTAGGTGAGTACACACACACACACACACACAAGAGGCACTAAACTATAGACCGGTGTCACTTACATGTATAGTGTGCAAAGTCCTGGAGAAAATCATCAGGAAAAGAATGGTGGAACACCTTGAGCGGAACAGGATAATAAACACCAGACAGCACGGATTCCGGGAAGGCAAATCCTGTGTAACAAACCTCCTAGAGTTCTATGATAAAGTAACAGAGGTAAGGCAGGAGAGAGAAGGGTGGGTTGATTGCATTTTCCTGGACTGCAGGAAGGCCTTCGACACAGTTCCTCACATGAGATTAGTAAAGAAGTTGGAAGAACAAGCAGGTATAACAGGAAGGGCACTGGAATGGATCAGGGAATACCTCAAAGGGAGGCAACAACGGGTCATGGTGCGTGGTGAGGTATCACAGTGGGCGCCTGTGACGAGCGGTGTACCGCAGGGGTCAGTCCTAGGACCAGTGTTATTCCTGGTATATGTAAATGACATGACGGACGGGATAGACTCAGAAGTGTCTCTATTCGCGGATGATGTGAAAATAATGAGGAGAATCACATCGGAAGAGGACCAGGCAGGGCTGCAAACAGACCTGGACAAGCTCGACATCTGGTCTAGCAGTTGGCTTCTTGAATTCAATCCCTCCAAATGCAAAGTCATGAGGATCGGAGAAGGGCAAAGAAGACCGCTGACAGAGTACAAGCTAGGCGGACAAAGGCTACAAACCTCGGCAAAGGAGAAAGACCTTGGAGTGAGTATAATGCCAAGCACGTCTCCGGAGGCACACATCAACCAGATAACTGCGGCAGCATATGGGCGTCTGGCAAACCTTAGATTAGCGTTCCGTTACCTTAACAAGGAATCGTTCAAGACACTGTATACCGTATACGTCAGGCCCATACTAGAATATGCAGCACCAGTCTGGAACCCACACCTGGTCAAGCACGTAAGGAAACTAGAGAAAGTGCAAAGGTTTGCGACAAGGTTAGTTCCACAACTCAGGGGTCTGTCTTATGAAGAAAGATTGAGGAAAATAGGACTAACAACACTGGAGGAAAGAAGGGTCAGAGGAGACATGATAACGACATACAAAATACTGCGGGGAATTGACAAGGTAGATAGTGACAGGTTGTTTCAGAGAGGGAACACAGAAACAAGGGGACACAACTGGAAGCTGAAGACTCAGATGAGTCAAAGGGATGTCAGGAAACATTTCTTCAGCCACAGAGTAGTCAGGAAGTGGAATGGACTAGAGAAAGATATAGTGAATGCAGGAACCATACATAGTTTTAAGACAAGGTATGATAAAGCTCATGGAGCAGGGAGAGCAGAGACCCAGTAGCAGACAGCGAAGAGGCGGGGCCAGGAGCTGAGTCTCGACCCCTGCAACCACAATTAGGTGAGTACACACACACACACACACACAGGAGCAAGGAGCTATGATTCAACCCCTGCAACTACAAATAGGTGAGTACACACACACACACAGGCCAGAGCCTACAAACCTCACTCGAGGAAAAGGATCTTGGGGTGAGTATAACACCGGGCACATCTCCTGAGGCGCACATCAACCAAATAACTGCTGCAGCATACGGGCACCTGGCAAACCTAAGAACAGCATTCCGACATCTTAATAAGGAGTCATTCAGGACCCTATACACTGTGTACATTAGGCCCATACTGGAGTATGAAGCACCAGTTTGGAACCCTCACCTAGCCAAGCATGTAAGGAAACTAGAGAAAGTGCAAAGGTTTGCAACAAGACTATTCTTGGAGCTAAGGGGTATGTCCTACAAGGAGAGGTTATGGGAAATCGACCTGACGACACTGGAAGACAGGAGAGATAGAGGGGATATGATAACAACATATAAAATACTGAGAGGAAGACAAGATGGACAGTGACAGGATGCTCCAGAGATGGGATACAGCAGCAAGGGGTCACAGTTGGAAGTTGAAGACTCAGATGAACCACAAGAATGTTAGGAAGTATTTCTTCAGTCACAGAGTTGTCAGGAAGTGGAATAGTCTGGGAAGTGATGTAGTGGAGGCAGGATCCATACATAGCTTTAAGGAGAGGAATGATAAAGCTCATGGAGCGGGTAGAGTGACTGAGTAGCGGCCAGTGAAGAGGCGGGGCCAGGAGCTGTGAATCGACCCCTGCAACCACAACTAGGTGAGTACACACACCCACACACACACACACGGGTGCGGGTGAAGAAGTCACGTATGTTTCAGCTCCATCAAATTTGTGTTTTTCTGACGGTGCTAAAGGGGAGAGAGCGTGGAAAATAGACGTGTGCAAATCTTAAAGTGCATGTAATCATTTAATCCCCGCATAAGGGAAATATAAGTGTAGAAATAAGTGTAGGAGGGGAGCAGGGAAGTGGTTGGGAACTAAGCCTAAAGGTGTTTCCACACAGTACGTCGTGTTGTGTACTGAAGGATTGTTAATCATATAGTCATAAGTAATATAGCATATAACAAGTGATAAGTGTAGTAAATACTCAAATGGGTAATGAGAATAGAATAATTGAAGAGAAGAACAGAGGTGGAACCAGGGATGACCAGCGAGTCATCGTACACCCCCAGCCGCAGCAGCGGGATCGGATGACACCTCAGCCAGGCGTAATGTACAAAACACCTATTTTGTGGTAACAGGTGCATGTTGAGTGATCAGTTTCGGCCCTGAATTGCTGGTAGCTGGGGGGTCACAAACCCTGCTCCGGAGTGATTATCATACATACAGCACTTAGCATTTAGAAGGAAGACAAACTTGGTAGGAGCAAGGAAGATAGATAACATTGGTAGGATGCATGTGCATGCAGGAGTAAGTGCAGGCCAAGCAGGACTATAAGTAAGTAAGTAAAGTAAGTAAGTTTATTCAGGTTAACAAATACAGTTACATAGATTACCATACATAGCAGCATATGTGTACAGAATCTAGGATAACCCAGTAATTTCAAGCACACAAAGACAATGCACAATGTGAACCAAGTGACTGGGTGCATATGTAGTGCATATGTAGTGCATATGTAGTACATATGTAGTACATATGTAGTACATATGTAGTACATATGTAGTACATATGTAGTACATATGTAGTACATATGTAGTACATATGTAGTACATATGTAGTACATACGTGGACACACAAGGACTCAAAAACACACATACAAGTGGGTACATACACACAAGCGCACTAATCCTCACAGCCTTTGACCGTTAGGGCCTACCCCACCCCTCTCCCTCCTCTCTTTCGTCTTCCCTTCCTCATCCCCCTCTCCCTCTTCTCCTTCTCCACCTCCCCCCTCTCTTCCCTCCCTGGCCTTTCCCTCTCCTCCCTCCTCACTCTCTCTCTCTCGAACCTTTCTCTCCCTCTCCCTTCCCACCTCCATCACTCTCCCTGGCCCACCTCCCTCCCTCTCCCCCTTACAACTCCCCCCACCCACACGCTCACCCTCCCTACACTTTCTCTCTCTCCCCTCTCAATTCTCTCTTGCTCTTTCCCCTCTCCCTCCCTCCATTCCTCCCTTC
Source organism: Cherax destructor (assembly GCA_009830355.1). Classification (NCBI taxonomy): domain Eukaryota; kingdom Metazoa; phylum Arthropoda; class Malacostraca; order Decapoda; family Parastacidae; genus Cherax; species Cherax destructor. The sequence continues at coordinate 36,213 of WNWK01002319.1, read as the reverse complement.
CACCTCCTTTCCCTCTAGCCCCCTTCCCACCACTCCATCACTCTCCCTTGTGCCCTCCCTCCCTCTCCCCTTACAACTCCCCCACCCACCCACATGCACACCCTCCCTACACTCTCTCTTTCTCCATCTCTCTTCCCTCTCCCTTGTCTCTCTCTTGCTCTTTCCCCTCTCCCTCTCCCTTGTCTCTCTCTTGCTCTTTCCCCTCTCCCTCTCCCTTGTCTCTCTCTTGCTCTTTCCCCTCTCCCTTTCCTCTTCCTCTCCCTCCCTCCTCCCATTCCCCTCTCTTTTCCTTCCTTCCACCCCTTTCACTCTAGCCCACTCTCCCTGTCCCTTTTCCTATCTCTCTCCCCCTTACAACCCTCCACTCCCCCACACACACAACTACAGCACATAAAAAAAAATGATGGCTCAGAGGGGAACTCAAAGGCCCAGGGGATCAGAGGAGAATGTCTCTGGTAAGGAAGAATGGATGGAAGAGCAATGCAAAAGGATGGAACAAGACTGGGAGAGCAAACTAGGCGAGTTTTCTGCAAAAATGGAGAAAAGGATGGAGGCAGAGCTTTCTGTGAAACTGGAAAAAGAGATTGGAGGAGAAGAAATGGGAGTCACAAGCTGCTGATCCATCACATCTGAATGCTGGATGGCTGCTTCAGCTTGTTTGCTGTAGAAATCCTCAAATCTTGTGTCGATTTGTTACTTGAGAGATGTTATAAGATCTGGAGTAGTTAAGTCAACTTTGCTTTGTTTGTGGGTTTGATGATTCAGCATGGTTTCCAGTTCAGTTATTCTGGCAGCTTGACTGGCAATGATATCTTGTAGCTGTGTGTTGTTAATTTGTACACCTGATATAGGTTTTTCTAGACTGTCAATAATAGCTAGGTTATTTTTGGCTGGTCAAATCACTTGAAAGAGGAGGGTAGGGATATGTTTTTTTTATTTATTCAACATTGATATAGAATGTCTGCTGTCTACACTTTCTTAGCAGTTTGAAAATTTGTTTCTCAAACTATCTGGCTGATGTTTGGTACAGTTTCCTCCTAGATCTGCCTCTGGTTACGTTCCTAGTGTGTTGTAGGTAGATTATGATGTATTTAGGAGGCTTGAGTTGCAGAGCTGCTATATCTTGTGCCTTTCTTGTGCTGGTAATGTTGTGATCACGTCTGTTTGTAGAGAGAGCTGCTTGCTTCTTCGGGTCTTGGAGGTTACTTAGGTTAGTCAGCACAGGGTTTAGATCATTTTATGCTTCCACATACCCTGAAGTTGAAGTTGGGTTGTTATACATTTTCTCAAGTCTTGTTTAGGTTGGCAAAAACAGGAGAAAAATGTGGAGCTCTCGTAGACATGAATCACCCAGTGTTTGGGTATAAGCACAGTTCTGCACTGGGCATGTGCGATAGTACTCACCCTGTTCTGTCTTTGCCTGTCTTAAATTTTCCATCACTGCTCTACCGTCTTATCATGAGCTCACAATGAATTTTTGTCTTCGTTCTCAGAGGGCACCTACTGTGAGGACCTCCTCATCCTAGCCTCCATCTTGTATCACTGGCCAAGGTTTTGGGGTAGTGGGGTTTCTCCAGCTCCTTTTTTCAAGTCACTTATAGGGGCAGGCACCTCCCCCTTATGACCATTATCACTTATTCCTGAAACCCCCATCTTCCATGCCTCACCCTCTTTCAGCAAGGTCTTCTGCCCAAAATATGTTACTGGTGGCTACTTTCATTTGATCTTCCTTTGGCTTGCTCTTCAAAGGGATTGAACATCCAGCATGAGCAAGACAGAAAATTCACTGAAATCAATTAGCCAGAGTTGAGTTTGGAGGTGAAAAAGTATAATGCACTGTGTAAGTCAGGTGGGAATACTGTAGTTTGGAGCCAGTGGATTATGTTGTCTGTGCATTTCTGAAAAACCACTAAGGAGCAGGTGTTCATAAGCAATTACCTCTATGTTATAAAAAGAAAAGATGTATGAATGAAGGATATACGTACACATATGATAATTTTAGGGACACTTGTTACCCGATGTCAAAGTGTAATGATGCTAATTGCTGTATTTTGCCATTTGATGAATATATATATTTTCTGGAGCAGTGGATGGAGAGATTCATAACACCAGGAAGAGACTCACAGGTCTAGCCCCAAATCTGCTCCTTAAGATGTTAACTGGTGATCTTCAAGCAAAGAACCCATACAAAACATATGAAAAATTACTAAATGCTACAATGTTAGTAGCCACTGAGCAGACAAAATCTGGTTACATGCCTAAGAAACTCAGCTACTGGAACAAGACATTAAACTACTGCATAAAGCTTAAGGTTCAGTACAGTGTTTAACAAACATGTAAAAGATTTTGCTCACAACCGAACAATAGTAACATTTACGTCATTACAAAATATTTCTGCTATAAAATACAGTGGTACCCCAGATTTCGTCAATAATTCGTTCCAGAAGGCTGTTTGAGTACCGTTACCGAATGAATTTGTTCCCATAAGGATGAATGTAAATTAGATTAGTCCGTTTCAGACCCCCAAAATACACTAACAAAAATAAACTTATATAATTGTTCGAGTTGGGAGCTGTACGAAATCCGGGGTACCACTGTACATTAATCTGTCACTGCACTAAATAAGACTGTAATAACCAATACTTTAAAATAGAATTTTAATATTTTTTTTGTCAGTTCTAAACTTACCTCTCCCAATTTTTCTGTAAAGCAGGCCTTGAGAATGTTCGACTCGACTGGTCCAGGGCAGACAACAGTGATGGCTAGATTAAATCCAGTCTTCTCAAGTCTTAAACATTCAAAATATCCCTGAAATAACATTTTAATCATATATTAATCTGATTATTCAAATTACTTTTTTTTTTCAATACGTTGGCCATCTCCCACCAAGGCAGGGTGACCCAAAAAAGAAATACACTTTTACCATCATTCAATACTTTCACCATCATTCACACATAATCACTGTCTTTGCAGAAGTGCCCAGATATGACAGTTTTGATGTCACTCCAAACAGCCAATATCCCAAACCCCTCCTTTAATGTGCAGGCAATGTACTTCCCACCTCCAGGACTCAAGTCTGGCTAACTGATTTCCCTAAATCCCATCACAAAATATTACCCTGCAAACACTCCAACAGCTTGTCAGGTCCCAAAAACCATTCATCTCCATTCACTCCTATCCAACACGCTCACATATGCCTGCTGTACATCAAAGCCCCTTGCACACAAAACCTTGCAACCACCCAGGGAGGTACTACTGTCCTGCCAAATGAGTATAAGACAGAAACCTAAGAATAGCATTCTGACATCTCAGTAAGGAATCATTCAGGACCCTGTGCACCGTGTACAGCAGGTCCATATTGGAGTATGCAGCACTAGTTTGGAGCATACACCTGTCCAAGCATGTCAGAAAATTAAAGAAAGTGAAAAGATTTGAAACAAAGACTAATCCCAGAGCTAAGGGGAATGTCCTACAAGAAGATGTTAAGGGAAATAGACCTGACAACACTGGAGGACAGGAGGGATAGGGTGGACATGATAACGACATATAAAATACTGAGAGGAATCGACAAGGTGGAAAGAGACAGGATGTTCTAAAGATGGGACACAGCAACAAGGGGTCACAATTGGAAGTTGAAGACTCAGATGAGTCACAGGGATGTTAGGAAGTCTTTCTTCAGTCAGGAAGTGGAATAGTCTGGAAAATGATGTAGTGGAGGCAAGATTCCTACATAGCTAAAGGATTAAGGGATTAAGGATTTTATTTCTTTGCATGGTTTACAATGTGTAATTACAATTTTGATTTGCTAAGTACAAAGAACTCCATGGGGAAGTGGAACAGAATTCTTCCTCCGTAAGCCATGCGTGTCGTAAGAGGCGACTAAAATGCCGGGTGCAAGGGGCTAGTAACCCCTTCTCCTGTATATATTACTAAATGTAAAAGGAGAAACTTTCGTTTTTTCATTTGGGCCCCCCTGCTTCGGTGGGAAACGGCCGACGTGTTGAAAGAAAGAAGAAGAAGTACAAAGAAATCCACTATCATGCCAGGGGCAGACTAAACCTAATGCTTAACAGACTACTTAATACTAGGCATATATAACATAGTTGGTTCGAATTGAACATCGTTTTTTATATTTCAACGGAGGTAGTTAGTGGTTTAGCAGTAATTGAATTTATAATTGAGATGAATTGATTGACAGGTTACAGTATTATATTTTGGCACATTTAACATAATGAGATTGGAACCTTTTTAATATTGAAATAATCTAAAAATATTTAGGAATTTTTGAGTTGTTGGTGGCGATAATGTATAGTGCTTGTGTGGTTAATTTTGGGAGATGAGGTGATTTCTAAGCAGAGCCTTGAATTGGTGTGTAGCCAGGGGCCCTTTTGTATGTTCAGGCAATGAATTCCAGATCTTATGGCCCTTTGTTTACCTGGAGAGGGTTTAGGGGGTCAACGCCCCCGCGGCTCAGTCTGAGACCAGGCCTCATGGTGGATCAGGGTCTGATCAACCATGCTGTTACTGCTGGATGCACGCAAACTGACATACGAACCACAGCCCAGTTGGTCAGGTACTGACTTTAGGTGCCTGTCCAGTGCCTTCTTGAAGACAGCCAGGGGTCTATTGGTAATCCCCCTAATGTATGCTGGGAAGCAGTTGAACAGTCTTGGGCCCCCGACACTTATTGTGTTGTCTCTCGATGTACTCGGGTGCCCCTGCTTTTCATCGGGGAAATGTTGCATCTCCTGCTGAGTCTTGCTTTCATAGGAAGTGATTTTCATGTGCAGGTTTGGTATCAATCTCTCCAGGACCTTCCAAGTGTACATTATCATGTATCTCTCTCACCTGCATTCCAGAGAATACAGATCAAGGACCTTCAACCGTTCCCAGTACTAATTTAGGTGCCTTATCGACAGGCACCTAAAGTCAGTACCTGACCAACCAGGCTGTGGTTCGTACGTCAGTTTGCGTGCGGCCGACAGTAACAGCCTGGTTGATCAGACCCTGATCCACCATGAGGCTTGGTCTCAGACCTGACCACGGGGGCGTTGACCCCCGAAACCCTCTCCAGGTAATGTGTGCCGTGAAAGTTCTTTGTACGTTCTCCAGGTCTGCAATGTATGCAGCCTTGAAGGGGGCCATTAGTGTACAGCAGTATTCCAGCCTAGAGAGAACAAGCGATTTGAAGAGAATCATCATGGGCTTGGCATCCCTAGTTTTGAAGGTTCTCATTATCCATCCTATCATTTTCCTAGCAGATGAGGTAGATACATTGTTGTGGTCTTTGAAGGCGAGATCCTCTGACCTAATCACTCTCAGGTCCTTCACATTACTTTTTCGCTCTACTGTATGGTTAGAATCTGTCATATACCCTGATACATTTTTAATTTCCTCAAGTTTTCCATATCTGAGTAGTTGAAATTTCTCCTCGTTGAACTTCTTATTGTTTTGAGTGGCCCATTTGAAGATTTGGTTGATGTCCACTTGGAGTCTTGCGGTGTCTTCGATGGAGGTCACTGCCATGGAAATCCAGATGTCATTCGCAAAGGAAGACACGGAGCTATGGCTTACATCTTTGTCTATGTCAGAAATGAGGATGAGGAATAGAATGGTAGCAAGTACTGTGCCTTGTGGAACAGAGCTTTTCACCGTGGCTGCCTGGGACTTTACTCTGTTTACTATTACTCTTTTAAATTCAAATTCAAATGTTTATTTCTCTGTAAAGATTACAATGTGGGGTTTACATATTATAAAGATTAGTTACAATGTGTGGATTATATTATAAACTAATAATTACAAAGAGGGCCACTAGCATGCCTAGCATACCTAGGCATTTCTGGCAGACTAATAATAATTCTTACTCTATATTGACACAGGTTATGGAGCATACTGATATTAAAGTTAGGCAACTGAAGTGATTAAATAGATTTACAATAGTGAGGTATTTCAAAACATTTAAGAATATTACAGTTTGTAAATTTAGTAATGAGAATGGTTTTGTCTTGGATGATAAACAGTTTCTATTAAAGCTTCTATATTGGAGTATCTCAGGCAAACTTATAACTAGCTTAAGATTTATTAGGCAATAGCTATATTCGAAATTTTATGTTTAGTCATTTGGGTAAGTGTAAGTTGGGGGGAATCACAGATATCGAGAGTAAGTCTATTTTGCTTTTTATGTGTGCATGATACAAGGAAGAAAATAGGTGGTTTTCATGTGGTTAGCTGATGGTGGGGTGTGTCAGGGAAATAAGATGTTTTTGAACGGTAGTTTTTAAAGTGAATTGGAGGTCTTCTCTTCCCAAGTGATAGTTCTAACAGCGATGGAAGTGAAAGTGAATTCCATGGTTTTCAGGAGGGTGTGACCGAAAGCAGTGCCCAGGATAATGTAATTAGTGATGAAAACCCTGATGACCCTCAACCTTCCACCTCTGGTGCTGGGCCGTCTCATTCAAGTTCACCTGTACCAGGATGAAAGAGGAAACTATTTCCCCATGTACAGGACTTGGATGTGAGCAGTGAAAGTGATAATGATAGTGATTTCCAAGCTATTGAAAGCAGCTCGAGTTGCGACAGTGAGGAGGAATATTCTCCAGTGAAGCAGCAGTATGTACGACGCAACATGCATTCTGGTAGCGTGCCGTATGCTATTCCAAGGAAAAGGACTAAATCTCAGAGTACATCCTGTGGCCCTACACCAAGAACTGATAGTGAAGATGACGATGATATTGTTACAATGGGGATGTGTAATATGCGTGGGGCAGCAGGTGGTGTTGGTGGTGGTATGAGTCATGTGGCACCAGGAGCAGGCCACGTTGCTACCCACACTGCTAACTCAGCACAGCCACAACCAGCCTCAACCACCCCCACACTCCCACAACCTGCACAACCACAACCACCTGTCAATATCCAGTACCCACCAGCAGACTGCATCTGGGATTGGCAGCAAGCTGCCAATTTTGTTCCCAATCCCCATGACTTTGATGAAACACGAAGTGGAATACAGCCATAGTGTATGTCAGACCCATATTTGAGTATGCAGCACCAGTTTGGAACCCACACCTGGTCAAGCACGTCAACAAATTAGATAAAGTGCAAAGGTTTGCAACAAGACTAGTCCTGGAGCTAAGGGGAATGTCCTACGAAGAGAGGTTAAGGGATATTAACCTGAAGATACTGGAGGACAGGAGAGACATGATAACATATAAAATACTGAGAAGAATTGACAAGGTGGACAGACAGGATGTTCCAGAGATGGGACACAGCAATAAGGGGTCACAATTGGAAGTTGAAGACTCAGATGAATCACAGGGATGTTAGGAAGTATTTCTTCAGTCGTAGAGTTGTCAGGAAGTGGAATAGTTTGGAAAGTGAATTAGTGGAGGTATGATAAGGCTCTAGGAGCGGGGAGTGTGACCTAGCGAAAAGGCATGTAGCATGTACTCACACATAGGAGAGTACATGCTACATATAGAGAATATTAAACTCCAATATCAACCCTCCGCTCAAACTTCTCTTAGACAGCTTCAACAGAACACACAGGCATAACACGAGGCACAAAACACATTTTGACATCCCTCGTGTCCATCTCACAATTTGCAAAAATGCAATGCACATAAAAGGCCCGAGGATCTGGAACTCTTTGCCTGAAACAGCAAAAGGTCAGCTGCCCGCAAATCAGTTTAGGATCATACTCAAAAATGATCTCCTCTCTCAATAACAAACATACCCACACCATGCTAAACCCTAACCAAATTCAAAGCAACTCTCCCAAATATTTTATTATCCCTTAACTATTAAGCCATTATTACAAACTTATAAATGTATGTTTGTATCATAAATTGTACTACCTCATATTAATAATAGAGTGAAATATGGAATATTTGTATTCTACCACTGTAAAAGAACTTAATTACGAACTTACAGATTTAAGATTGTATCATAAATTGTACTACCTTATATTAATAATAGAGCGAAGTATTGACTATTTGTATTCTACCATTCTTCACCTGTCTAGACTTAAGTAGTCTATAAGTATTAGGTTAAGTCTGCCCGAAATGCCTCAGCATGATAGTGGCTTTCTTTGTACCAATCAAATTATGATATGTAAACACACATTGTAACCTTAGCAAAGAAATAAATTTTTATTATTATTTATTATTATAATACGTATCCAACTGGCCAGTCTAATATGTGGTCACAAATGGGTTGGCATTATTTATGCAATTATTACAACAATGCAGTAGTGTGCATACATAACAGGAAATCTTCTATTTTTTGTGTGAATAAAAATTCTGGAAAGCAAGAGTAATATAAGAGGGGGCCTGGAGACATGACTAATGAACAGAGAAATGTTATTTTAGTGCCAGGAATGTTTGCATTGTTTATTCTGGATCCTATTTTGAAATTGGCTTTTCTTGAATTTTGAGTGAAATTGGTCAAACTGTCGATTTCTGATCACTTTATTGGGTAGTTGAAATAAGTATATGGACAGTTTCTTGTACTCAGTCAACAAAATAAAAAGGAATACAGTGGTATTTCTACTTACGAGCAAAATTCGTTCCAGTCGGCTATTCAATTGCCGATACTGAAGGAATTTTTTCCCATAAGAAATAATGAAAATTAGGTTAATCCATTTCAGACCCCTAAAAATACACTTACAAAAGCAACTACAAAAATACACTTACATAATTGTTCGAGTTGGGAGCTGCTCGTAAGTAGAGGTACCACTAGTTGAGTTTGGTTGACTGGAACAATGGAATTGATCAAAAATAGGGTGTAAAGTGGGCGAAATCGCCGATGCGTAAATAATTGCCAAGACTGCTAACTTTGCGAGAGCACAATTCCCTAAGTTTCCCATCAAATTTCATACTTTTTGTTTCATTACCTTCAGAAAAAGATTCTCTATAATTTCACACACATATATATATATATATTTTTAAATACTTCGACACTTGGAGCAAGTTTGCAAGCAGGGGTCGCAACAGTGAAAGAGTTAAATCCAGGTACAATTTTCTCCTGCTTGCTGATTAAATTCCAGATGACAACTTTTTCTAAAATATACGTACTTGTCTCCTCAGCATTACACATCTGCCCTGATTTGTTGCCATAAAGGGGAAATTATCTCACACCATATTTTGATTTCATGAATTATATGAGCTTTGTGGATGTATAGTATATAGTATAAGAGAGAACTTAACCTCTAGTCACCTAGTATTACATATTCTATTCCTGTAAGGAAATAATTATACAGTGGTACCCCGAGTTTCGTACTTTATTCGTTCCAGAAGGCTGTTCGAGTGCCATTACCGAACGAATTTCTTCCCATAAGGAATAGTGTAAATTAGATTAGTCCGTTTCAGACCCCCAAAAATACACTTACAAAAGCACTTACAATAATACACTTACATAATTGTTCAAGTTGGGAGCAGTACGAAACTTGGTATACCACTGTATAAAAATTTTTGAAGAGAAAATCAACTTTTCGTGTGTCTCTGATTTAAGATCTTTTATTTGGCTTTAAACTACCTGATATGTAGAAGTAATCAAAAGTTTGTTGTATCTTATTATTAAATGCATCAAAATATATTTCAAAATTTTGCTAAAAAATAATATACTGTATTAAATATTACCTGGAGTGCATGCTTGGATGCTGTATAAGCAGCTGACATGGGTGCCCCAAGCTTGCCAGCAGTGCTTGAGGTCACTGCCAAGTGACCCTGACCTTTCTCAAGGAAATATTTAGAAACAATACGAGCCAGTGAAATAAGTGAGAAAACGTTCAGGTTAAACAATTCTCGATCCACATCCAGTTCAATCATTTCCCAACGGCCACGTTGTGAGCGTCCAGCGTTGCTCACAAGAATGTCCAGCTGAAATATGCGTATAAGAAAAAATGAAAACAAATGAAGCTTTAGTTTACATTGGTTTGAGAAATAAGAGCAATAAGGAAGTTAGCAGAATAAACAGATCATTGTAGCTATATCAAAATAAATTCACCAAAATTATCAGTATAATAAAATTAGTGTTCTAGCTTTTATATTTTGAAAACCCAGTGTATACTAAAAAAAGTTAGTGGAGGCACAAAAGAGAACACTGATATGCGAGTTATTCACCTCTCATTATACTAGCCACCCACATCTTACACTTTCATGTGGCACACTTACCCTCTCAGTCAGTGTCCTGACCCAAATAGTGTGCACCTAGGCAAGGGGCGGTGAACCCTTTTTTTGAGAGCGTGCTCAAATTGGTGAAAATTTTCTGAAAAATTCTCCTGTGTGCCAGTGGGA
>WNWK01002319.1:0-25454 GCA_009830355.1 Cherax destructor | reverse complement strand
AGTTTACCTGGAGAGAGTTCCGGGGAACAACGGCCCCACGGCCCGGTCTGTGACCAGGCCTCATGGTGGATCAGAGCCTGATATTTTTCGTGACCTAATTCATGTAAATAGTTCATTACCACCATGAGTGTCGTAAGAGGCGACTAAAATGCCGGGTGCAAGGGGCTAGTAACCCCTTCTCCTGTATATATTACTAAATGTAAAAGGAGAAACTTTCGTTTTTTCTTTTGGGCCACCCTGCTTCGGTGGGAAACGGCCGACGTGTTGAAAGAAGAAGAAGAAGTTCATTACCACTAACTTGTTTATGAAACAAGTCCACAGACTTTGCAAGCCAGTCTGTGGATCCATTATGTGCCTCTGTAATCTTTTGACTGCCACCCACACCATGGGTATAGGCTGCATAAATAGCTTACCTCACCATAGTGTCTAATGACAGCATCAAAAGCTGCTTGATGTTGGTCATATTGAGTCATATCTAGAGGTAGAACTAAGACATCCTTTTCTTGTACTCCTCCAGTATCTGAAAGAAAAAATAATACTAAGTTATGGAGAAAATACAAATAAAATGTGTAACTGCAAATATGAAAAAATACAATGCCTGCACTTTAAAGGAGGTGTTTGGGATATTGGCAGTTTGGAGTGACATCTAAACTATCATATCTGGGTGCCTCTGCAAAGACAGTCATTATGTATGAGTGATGGTGAAAGTGTTGAATGATAATGAAAGTTTTTTCTTTCTTTTTTGGGTCACCCTGCCTAGGTGGGAAACGGCCGACATGTTAAAAAAAAAAAATAAGTTACAAAATATGCAGGAATACCTGTATTTTTAATGTGCTCATGCTCACACACACTGCTTTAGAGAAAGAAGAAATAGAGTGAAGGGCAGCACATTTACATGCTCCTAAGTGAAGTCACACCTCAAAATCTTATGCCTTAACCCTTTCAGGGTCCGTGCCGTAGGTCTACGGCTTTGAGGTGAGGGTCCAAACCGTAGTTCTACACCATGAGCTCAGCTCACTCAGATAAGCTGTAAGCGGTAAATTTGGGCCTAGATATGAGAGAATACATCTATGTGGTAAGTGTGCACCACATAAAACAAATCCTGCAGCACACAGTGCATAATGAGAGAAAAAAACTGAGACCGTAATTTTCGATTAAAACAGCGAATTTTTATAGTTGTATTTGCGATTTCTTGGTTTCATTTGATAGAATGGAAGATATATTACAGAAATAGAGATGATTTTGATTGGTTTTACTATTGGAAATGGCTTAAAACTGAGTACAAAGTAGCAGAAATGTTAAATTTTTGCCGATGTTCAAGAGTAAACAAATGACCTCACACGTCTAATAAGCGCCAGCTGGTGGGTCTAATATACATTCATAAATGTGGTGATATTATTTATACAATTATTACAATATTGCATAACAGTAAATCTTCCATTTTTTGGTTTAAATAAAAATTCATTGTGAATAAAAAATCAAAATGGAATTCATTTGTAAAGACTGAAAACGTAACTAATGAACAAATGAAATGTTAGTTTAGTGCCAGGAATGCCTGCATTGTTTATTCTGGAAGTTATTTTGAAATTGGAATATTTTGAACTTTGTGTTAAATTGGCTAAATTACCAATTTCCGATCACTTTATTTTGTAGTTGAAACAGTTGACTGGGCGATTTCTTGTGCTCAATCGATAGAATAGAAGCAATACTAGCGAAATAGCTAAGAATTTGGTACACTGGAATAATGTAATTGGCCTAAAATGGGAGTCAAAGTCTGCAAAATCGCCGATGCGTAAATATCGCTGACGCATCAAAATTCACGAGCATAATTTCGACAATTTTCCATCAAATTTTGTACTTTTTGTTTTATTATTTTCAGAAAGATTCTCTACCATTTCATAGGACAAAATAACAAAAATTTGTTTTGAAAATTCTTGGACCCTGGTGCACACTTTGAAATTTGGCCTCTGGACCCTGAAAGGGTTAACAATGAAACGTACTGGCCTATGACAGCTCAATAGGTATATATCAGCACACTAGGAGGTCAACTGACCCATGCTAGTCGACAATGCAAACAATCGGTTACCAATTCTATTGTTAATCCAAATGGTTAAAGGAGTACAGACAACTTCAGGCTGTAACTAGACATGAATCACAATTCAACTATAAAACTCTTATCAAGTCTATAACAAGAGTAACAGGATCAATCAAACTGAAAAAGGGTGAACAGACACAAAGTTTCGATAAATCAGTACACAACATACTGTATTTGTCAAATTTCAAAATGGAGAAACTCAAATTCTGTTATTCAACCTATAAGAGGAGTCAATAAGACATCAAGAAAGGGTATAAGGACAGTTTCAAACTAAACAAGTCCTTTTTAACCCTTAAACTGTCCACACGTAGATATACGTTCACTCGCGAAAGTGACCGAATATTTTGAAAAAAAATTTTTTTTTTTTCTAAAAATGAAGAGCACATTTTTATAAATAGGATAGGCTAAAAAAAAAAAACATTTTAGGGCCAGTACTTACCGAGATATAAGCCCGCGAAGTTGGTGCTAAATGATGTGGTGTCGGCAACATGGAGCACTGCCGCTTGCAGAAGCAAGAAACATTTATCGTTTTTTTCCATTTTCTGTTGTTTTCATGCTATGATAATAATGTTTTGATGCAGATCTATTCATTTCATTGCCAATTCTTGTTTAGACACAAATGTTTCTTACTGAATTAGTAATCATACTGTCACAAACACACATGTTCACACTGATAAATAAATTTGTACACCTGGTTCAATCACTTACTATTGTTTACATATATATACAAGGTATTTACAGGTCCTATTTATGTTTCTAGACGTCCACCACTGTATGATACTCGAAGAAGCATGGATTCATACAGAGTGCCACTCCACATTGCTGACACATGTATCGTGTGTCTTTTCGCACTTGGGGTCGCTGTGTACTGTAAGCACACACAACACACTTTTTCTGAGAGTACTTCTTCTTTGGAGTAGATGGTAATGGTATCAGGCAGTGACAGTTAGGGATTATTTGGTTGGGCACTTCCCCCTCTGGTTGTGGAGTGACAGGTCACTGTTGTGGAGTGACAGGTAGCTGTTGTGGGGTGACAGGTCGCTGTGGAGTGGCAGGTATAGGTGTGGTACCATACTTTCTCCCTATCTCCTTGATGACATTTAGGGTGAATTCTGCATATCGTTGTTGCTTCCCAGTCTTTATTTCATACATGTTGAAGGCATTGAGCATTGCAATGTCCACAAGGTGGAAAAACACTTTTATATACCACTTGCGACTCCTACGCACACAGTCAACAAAGCCTATCATCATGTCACACTTGTCGACTAGTCGCATATTGTTTGTATAGTCGATAACAACAGCTGGCTTTTCAATAGGTTGATTGTTGAGCTTGCTCATTCTGTCTGTTTGTACCATCTCGTTTCTGTGGATGGTTGACAGCAATGTCACGTCCCTTTTGTCATGCCATGACAGTGCCATGATGTCATTGGCATGAAACGCCTGCACTACACTTCCTCCAGTGAACTTTGGCATGTGTTTTCTATTTCTTCTCACTGTTCCACATATATCAGTATTGTTCACACGTAGGAAATCAGCAAGCATAGGGCTTGTGTACCAGTTGTCTGTGAACAATGTATGGCCCTTGCCAAGGTATGGCTGCATCATCTTGCGAACAACATCAAAAGAAATGCCCAACATGCGCCTGGTATCATCAAGGGTATTTTTACCTGTGTAGATAATGACATCCAACACAAGACCAGTCTCACAGTCACACATAACAAACAGTTTTATACCAAAGCGATTACGTTTGCTTGGTATATATTGTTTGAATGACAGTCGTCCCTTGAACAGAATCAAGGACTCGTCAACAACAATGTTCTTGAATGGATAAAAGTAGGCACTGAATTTTTGCTTGAGATACATAAACAATTCCCGGATTTTGTAGAGGAGGTCATTTCGGTTTGGTGTATTTTTAGCAACAGAAGGAATCTGTTGCAGGGAAGGAGATCACGGAAGACTTTAGTGCTAATGAAGTGGTCTGTGGACCAGTAGTTTGCTATATTGTTCTTATATGTGTGTGGCATAAGCATGACAGTGGCAAGGAATAAATACATTTCAGCCACAGTTGTATCTTTCCACCTGCGCAGCCGTGACGATTCTGAAAAATCTGCATGGTCCATTGTATACTGGTAGTACAGGTTGGTCTGAGTAACAATCAGGTTCATTATTGGCTCATCAAAGTATAGTTGAAAATAGTCTAACTCTGTAGACTCATTTGTGATGGGACAGTGTGGCATGATGCCACTTCCACTGCCATCAAAATTGAAAGGATGTGGCACGAATGGTGTATGTTCAGTCCACTTACATTCACGATCAGATGGTGCAGGGTGGACCTGTGGCATGGGACGTGGGGGAGCAGGAGTGACGGGAGTGGGCCCAGCACATGATTGAGAGGGTGCCTCGTGGTCCTTTGTCTGTCCACACACCGCGCCACGAGGTCCAGGCACCATGCCACCCACCACCTCTTCCTCCATCCCAGCATACTCTCCTTCATTATCACTTTCACTATCAGTGGCTGGGGTTTTGGATCGTGAACTGCCACGACCCTTGCCTCTGACTGCATATGGCCACACTGTCCACACTGGCCACACTGGCCAGTGGCGTACAAAACGCGGGGTTCCACTGTAGTACAGTGAACCCCTGGATATTGTAGTTGTTGGATTTTGTAATATTCGGTAATCGTAACTTTTTTCGTCAAAATGTTGGCTCGGTGATCGCCATTTAGCTCGTTAATAGCCATTCATCTTGAACACGTCCGAGCGGCCCGACACACCATTTACAGTCAGTGTGCCATTGTTTATCAGCCAGTGAGCACGATCCTACGCGTTCATACGAAAAAAAATCTCAATACAAAACATGTTCATAAATAAAATGCTATAACTCACATACAGTGCCTTATTTACATACATATATTTGACCAAGCTGATGATAGGTCTGTGAGATACTGCGCTCTAAGCTATTTTTCATCTAATAAACCCAACTCACCAATGCACCTCTGCTTGACTTTGTTGAGGTTCTCCACTGATCGAGCAGATATAGCAACCTTAACTCCAGCTTGGGCTAACCTAATGGCCAGGGCTTCTCCAATTCCACTTGAAGCTCCAGTGATCCAAACAACACGTCCTTTGAGGATTTCTAAAGAAAATAAATTCGGTCAATATTTTTAAAAAATTAAAAAATAGAGACATAAACAACTAACAAAACTGTTTATAAATTTTATATGGTGCAAGAAGAGCAACAAAAAAAAATTAGGAAATGTAAAAAATGTTTCTTGTTTTTCTACACTGGTCCAGCAGACAGGTGAAAGTTTTTGTGTATTTTATAATACACAAATGAAACTAACAACTGACCACATCCATCTGTTTCAGAGTAGTTGGGGCATTTTCTAACTACATTTTATAGCTAAAAAACATAAATTATCACACTTTTAATCCAAAATGCTCATAATTTACAATTTTTTTGGGACTATATATGTACTGTGTGTAGCAGTAAGTTAAAAAATAGTAGTTTACAAGAGGTACAGTGGTCCCCCGCCTAACGAGCAAAATTCATTCCAGAAGCCTGCTCAAGTGCAGTTACCGAACGAATTTACTTCCTTAAGAAATAATGTCACGTAGGTTAGTCTATTTCAGACCCCCAAAAATACACTTCCACAAGCACTTACAATATTATACTTACATAATTGTACGATTTCCGGGGTGCTCATTAGGCGGGGTACCACTGTAACCTAATACAGTGTATTTTTGGGGGTCTAAAAGGATTAGTCTATTTTACTTGAACAGCATTCTGGAATGAAAAAATATCGTAAACCGAGGTACCACTGTATTTGTTTACTAAGCAAAATACAGTT
The DNA here is from genome assembly GCA_009830355.1 of Cherax destructor. NCBI lineage: Eukaryota > Metazoa > Arthropoda > Malacostraca > Decapoda > Parastacidae > Cherax > Cherax destructor. Next base: position 19,509 of record WNWK01002319.1, on the reverse strand, counting down.
GTACTGAATATTATTATTATTAATGAGGTATGCAATTATGACTGATTAGACAAGTTACAGTGCTACAAATTATTTACAATAAACAAAGTTAGGATTATTTTCTAGAATAAATGTAAATACATCAGTGCAAATAAAATATTGTACAGTGGACCCCCGAGTTTCGTACACCCCGGAAATTGTACAATTATGTAAGTATAATATTGTAAGTGCTTGTGGAAGTGTATTTTTGGGGGTCTGAAATAGACTAACCTACGTGACATTTTTCCTTAAGGGAGTAAATTCGTTCGGTAATGGCGCTTGAGCAGACTTCAGGAGTGAAGTTTTTACGAAACTCGGGGTCCACTGTATTTAGAAAATTCTTAAATACAGTAGACCGTTATAATACACGGTAGTTAAGTTCTTAAAAACGCTGTTTTAGGTAAATCCATGTTATATAAATTGAAGAACGTATGGGAAAAATTGGGTTACATTCCTGAGAGCCCTAAAAAAGCCAAACGACTTTTTTTTAGACCACCAGATCTTACAAAAATAAAAGTGAAAATGTAATTGTAGTTCATTGTCGTGATGTATTATGTTGTTTTCACTGTTTAAGATTACAAATGCAACAGAAATAATAGTATTTCTTACCTTAAATTGTGGGTGCTAGTGTTTGTCGATGATTGTGAAGAAAGTGGAGAGTTATGGTGTGGCCCTACTGGGCTGAGGTGGATGGAAGATGTTCTGGTACTGAAGTCATTGGTTGTACTCGAGTGAGCATAAATTCTGTAATGTATTTCTGGGCTATTTTACCCTGCAGTACATTATACAGCTGACGGTAAGGTATCTGCTGCTCTAGACACCGTTTCACAGCACTGCTTCTAGATTTTTCATGGTCCTCTTCAGTGAAAAAGTCTAACTTTAAATCAGTAAGTCAGTCAGTAAATCAGCCAAGTCAGTAAATTAGCCAAGTCAGTCAGTAAATTAGCCAAGTCAGTCATTAAATTAGTCAAGTCAGTCAGTAAATCAATCAAGTCAGATAGTAAATCAATCAAGTCAGTCAGTAAATCAGTCAAGTCAGTCAAGTCAGCCAGTCAGTCAAGTCAGCCAGTCAGTCAAGTCAGCCAGTCAGTCAAGTCAGTCAGTAAGTCAAGTCAGTCAGTTATTCATCACACAAATTCATATATTTCCTTCATTCTTTTTAACCATTTCAGGGTCCAGAGGCCAAATCTCAAAGTGTGTGCCAGGGTCCAAGAATTTTAAAAAAAAACAAATTATTTTTTTTTACATAATTAAAGATAATTTTCTGTAGGTAATTAAAAAAAAAAATTCCAATCAGTAGTTACAGAGATATAGAGTTGTCAAGTTGACCCTCAATGACCGGATGGCGGCAACATTCCTGATTTCCGTAAAGTCACATTTTTTTTATTTTACGTTTTTGTTACCTTTTTTCTTTTCTTTTCTAATATTATTTTTTTCCAGTAACTTTTGTGGCCTGTGAGACCAATATAATGTATAATTGTACACTCATCGTATTTAACACAATAACTGCACTAATTTGTTTAATATATTGCTTACAAAACTTTTTTACAAGTTTATTGTAAACAAAAAAAATGATGAAAATATTAGCGTGGTTATTGTGTTGAATAGAACGGTACCATATAGTACCATATGGTACAATGGTACCATATGGTACAGGGTACCATATGGTTCAGATACAGGGATCCCAATGGAAATAAGTCACCCTGACTTTTTTGGGTTATCCAAGGATCTTTACACATATGCTGTTGCATTGGGCTGGTGCAGCATGCTGCATGCTCGTGGCACCATATGGTATATTGTACCATATGGTACCATTATATTCAACACAACCGCACTAATATTTTCATCATTATTTTGTTTACAACAAAAAATATGCAAAAATGTTGTACAGTGGACCCTCGGTTTTCGTAGAGCTCCCAACTCAAACAATTATGTAAGTGTATTTTTGTAAGTGCTTTTGTAAGTGTATTTTTGGGGGTCTGAACAACTAATCTAATTTACATTTGTCCTTATGGGAACAAATTCGTTCGGAAACGGCACTCGAACAGCATTCTGGAATGAATTATCGATGAAAACCGAGGGTCCACTGTATATTAGTAATGTGCTATTATATATTTACATATGTACAGTGATTGGACATGTTCCTAGAGGTGGATGACGAAGTGCTTTGTGTTGGAAAATGGTGAGTCATTGGCTTGCATCCCACACTCACTCAGTCTGGGCTGGTGCCTCCTGGCATCACCACCACTTAATGACCATATGGAACAGGGTACCATATGGTACAGGGTATATGGTACAGGGTACCATATGGTACAGATACAGGGATCCCTATAGAAATAAGTAACCCTGACTTTTTTGGGTTATCCTAGGATCTTTCAACATATGCTGCTATGTATGATAATCTATGTAACTCTATTTGTGTACACCTGAATAAACTTACTGAAGCGCATGTGGCGTCGTAAGTAAGTTTATTCAGGTATACACAAATACAGTTACACAGATTATCATACATAGCAGCATATGTTTGGAGAACCTAGGATAACCCAAAAAAGTCAGACAGACTTATTTCCATTAGGGTCCCTGTACCCTGTACCATATGGTACCATCATACCATATGATACCATTGTATATGGTACCATTGTACCATATGGTACATGTACCATATGGTTCAAAACCATAGAATTCCTCTTCAGATCCACTTCCATCAGTCTTAGAACTATAACTTGGGAAGAGGAGTCAGAATTCGCCCAGGGAGCGAGAGCTTCCTTGCCGCCAGGCATGGTGAACAAAGCTACTTAAGCGGCATTCCCACAATGCCATGCGGGTGCCCAGATTTTTTGTATGCTGCGCACACTGACCACGCAGACCTATTCTCTTAGATGTAGGCCTACCAGCCTTCTCGCGCTAAATTTCAGGCCGTTAGAATTTTGGCGTAGTTCTATGGTTTGGACCCACAACTCAAAGCCATAGAACTATGGCATGGACCCTGAAAGGGTTAATTGTATGAACTGACTCTTCATTAAGGTTACAGGCTGTCTCTTGTCTAATACAGTGGACCCTCGGAAATCGAACACTCCCAACTCGCCCTATTATGTAAGTTTATTATTGTAAGTGCTTTTATAGGTGTATTTTTGGGGGTCTGAAATGGACTAATCTAATTTACATCATTCTTTATGGGAATAAATTCGTTTGGTAACAGCACTTGAACAGCATTCTGGAATGAAGAAAGTTCGATTTCCGGGGGTCCACTGTATCTCTCTTTTCTTTGTTAATTCTAAGACTTAAACGTTTATACTTTTTATTGCCACTTCCAGCAACACTCGTATGCCTACTGGGTGCTATGATTGCTTGGCAGATACAAGATATGGCAATTAAAAGATCAAAACACAATTCTGTCCTAAGACAAAATGGAACTGGACAAGTATTCACGAAGGCTGGGATGGGGTGGTGGGAGTGTCGGGGGTGGCATGGGATGGTGGTAGGTCTCCCCTGCTGACCCACAACAAGAGCGCAGCTTGAGCTGGGGAAATTTTTTCCGCACCCGCAAATGGAACCGTGTTAAGTTAATTTTACGGAGTGTTGTATAAAATATTTTCGCAATTTTTTAATAGTGCAATAACCAAAATGTGGCAAATAAATCTGTGTAATGGTCTACTGTATCTAGGAGTGAGATGTCTCCAAAATCTTGGAATGCTTTCACATTCAAACCAATAACAATGTAGACTATGAAGATCATTTCACTAAGTACTATACACATAAGCTGGTCTATAGCAGTTGGTGATGCAAACCACTATAGCCCACCCAAAACCAGGCAATAATGATATCAAAGAGTCTACTAATTTTGTTGTACGTGCCTTAACCTTTTTACTGTCCGTCACAGAGATCTGTGTCACTGACACCAGGGTTCCTCAAGTAGTTCAAAATTTTGAGCTCAGCTCCCTCAGATAAGCTGTGAGCAGTAAATTTTGGCATATACAGTGGACCCCCGAGTTTCGTAAAAACTTCACTCCTGAAGTCTGCTCAAGTGCCATTACCGAACGAATTTACTCCCTTAAGGAAAAATTTCACGTAGGTTAGTCTATTTCAGACCCCCAAAAATACACTTCCACAAGAACTTACAAAATTATACTTACATAATTGCACGATTTCCGGGGTATTCGTTAACCGAGGGTCCACTGTATATGATAGGATGAGTTTGTACTGTGAGAGTGCACATTAAAACAAATTTGCCCCATGCAGTGCATGATGGGGAAAAACAAAACTTTAAGACCTTTTTGGTTAAAATAGTAAATTTGAGGCATTTTCTAGGATGGTTTTATTGGCTCCTCCTTGTTATCATTTAATAGAATGGAAGACATACCACTGAAATAGAGATGATCTTAGCTACAGGATGGAAAGTACATTGACATTGGGCTCAGAGTAGCGAAAATATTAATTTTTGCCAATTTTCCTGAGAATATGCAAGACCCCCTACTCCTTTGGTCTGGTTTTATGTTGTTTTACTAGGTCTGATTCAATAATTGGGATGCATTAAACATGACCAATCATTTTTGGCTATATCCAAGAAACAGGGTAAACCTTCAATTTTTTTTGTGTGATAATGAATTCAAAATGGAAAGCAAAGTGTAATATAGAAGAAGCCTGAGGGTGTGATTACTGAACAGAAGAAATATTTTTTAAGTGCCTGGAATATCTATACCTTTGATATACCTTTAAAGAGTTTTGAGAGTTTCTCTGGTCAACCAGGCTGTTGCTGCTGGAGGCCCGCTGCCCCACATATCCGTCACAGCCCCGGTGGCCTAGTGGCTAAAACTCTCGCTTCACGCACGGAGGGCCCGGGTTCAATTCCCGGTGGGGGGAAACATTTCGAAGTGTTTCCTTACACACACACATACAACAGGCCTAGTGTCTAATCGACATGTGCCTAGGACAAAATGAAAACTAACAGTCTGGCTGATCTGGCACCTGGTGAAGATACTTGTCCAGTTTCCTCTTGAAGGCTTCTACACTAAGTCAATCAGTAAATCAATCAATCATCACACAAACTCATATTTACCTCATTCTTATGTGCACAAAGTGAAGCTTCATTATGGCGCCAGGCTATCTCTTGTATAATATCTCTATTTTCTTCGTTAATTCTAAGACTTAAATACTTATACCTTTTCTTGCCACTTTCAGTAACACTTGTATGCCTACTGGGTGCCATGATTGATTGGCAGAATTAAAATATGGCAATTAAAAGATCTAAACTCCTAGTAGAGGATGGTACTTACTACACGCATATGAACAGAAGACTGGGACGAGGGTGGTGGGGGTGGTGGAGGGTGTTGGGGATGACGGTAGGTCTTCCCCATTGACTCAATGGTTTAATCCACAGCCAAAAGTATCCTGCGAGTGACGCTCCAAATTTTTTGCCCTCCCGCAAACTGAACCGTGTTAAGTTAATTTTATGAAGTGTTGTATAAAATTGTGCCACAATTCTTCAATCATGCTATAGCCAAATCATGCCAAATAAACCCGTGTTAAATAACAGTCTACTGTATATCAAATCTATTAAGCTATTATGACAAAGTCAACACTTGTTCAAGGAAAGAGTGGATGAAAAGATAGTATTTATGTATACAGATTTGAAGAAAGCTTCTGACAGAGTTCCCCATGACACTAATTTGGATACCTCAAAATCCAGGAAGAATAAAAAGTAAACTATTAAAATAAATGAGACTTTCTGTTTGAGGGAAAAATAGGTACAGTTATAAGAGGAAAAATACCACTGTGTTGAGATGTCACAAGCGGATTCCCACAAGAATCTCTACTTGTCATCATAATAATTTTATTTAATCCTTTCACTGCCACGACCTCCAAGGTTAAGTTGACTTTCAAAAAAAATCCTCTTCTGAAATGGTTGAGAATAGTTTTCTGAAGGTAATGACATCAAAACTCCATGGGGAAGTGGAGAAGAATCCTTCCTCCGTAAGCTATGTGTAATATGAGGCGAATAAAATACTGGCCGCAAGGGGCTAGTAACCCCTTCTCCTGTATAAATCACTATATGTAAACAAAAACTTTATTAAAGCAATTCTTCTTTTTTGGGTCACCCGAAAAAGAAGAAATGCTTTCATTTCAAGCTACTTCCAGTCCTGAAACCAATCAAATTATCTCTATTTCAATAGTATGTCTTCCATTCTATCAAATGATACCAAGAAATAGCCAATAAAACAAAATTCATCCAAGAAAACTCCTCAGAGACGTTATTTTAAATCACATGGTCATTTTTTTTTTCAGCGAACCAGCCATATTCCACTGAGGCAGGGTGATCTAAAATGAAAAAAGCTTTTCTTTTTAAATTTAGTAATTTATACAAAAAGTGTTACTAGCCCCTTACTCCTGGCATTTTAGTCACCTCTTACAACACGCATAGTTTATGGAGGAAGAATTCTTTTCCACTTTCCCATGGAGAGGTCATAGTTTTGTTTTCCCATAATGCACCGCATGGGCATGATTTTTTTTTTATACTGTGCACACTCATTTACACAGACCCATTTTTTCATATCTAGGCCAAAACTTACTAGTAAAGTCATACCTCGGTTAACGATATTAATCCATCAGAGAGGGCGTATCTGTAACCGAATCAATCGTTAACCGAATCAATTGTCCCCATAAGAAATAATGGAAATAAAATTAATCCGTTCCAGACTTCCAAAAGTAGTAAAATAAAATATTTTTTAGAACTTTTTGACATTAAATAATACACAATTTAATGAACATTAAAGAAATTACATGTAAATATAGTACAATAACATGTCACTTACATTTATTGAAGAGTTGTTGATGTGTGGAGAATGGGAGGAGGGAAAAGGATGGAGTATAGTATGCTAGTTTTGAAGGGGAATCCCCTTCCATTAACACTGCAGGTGGCAAGTTCTTTTCTGGGGTTACTGGCCTTTTTCTTTTAATGCTACACTCCCTGCATGCCTGCTACACTCCCTGCATGAATGCTACACTCCCTGCATGAATGCTACACTCCCTGCATGAATGCTACACTCCCGGCATGAATGCTACACTCCCGGCATGAATGCTACACTCCCGGCATGAATGCTACACTCCCTGCATGCCTGCTACACTCCCTGCATGAATGCTACACTCCCTGCATGAATGCTACACTCCCTGCATGAATGCTACACTCCCTGCATGAATGCTACACTCCCTGCATGAATGCTACACTCCCTGCATGAATGCTACACTCCCTGCATGAATGCTACACTCCCTGCATGAATGCTACACTCCCTGCATTAATGCTACACTCTCTGCATGAATGCTACACTCCCTGCATGCCTGCTACACTTCTACATGCCTGCTACACTCCCTGCATGAATGCTACACTCCTTGCATGAATGCTACACTTCCTGCATGAATGCTACACTTCCTGCATGAATGCTACACTTCCTGCATGAATGCTACACTCCCTGCATGAATGCTACACTCCTTGCATGAATGCTACACTCCTGCATGAATGCTACACTCCCTGCATGAATGCTACACTCCCTGCATGAATGCTACACTCCCTGCATGCCTGCTACACTCCCTGCATGCCTGCTACACTCCCTGCATGCCTCACCCTGCATGCCTGCTACACTCCTGCATGCCTGCTACACTCCCTGCATGCCTGCTACACTCCCTGCATGCCTGCTACACTCCCTGCATGCCTGCTACACTCCCTGTATGAATGCTACACTCCTGTATGAATGCTACACTCCCTGCATGAATGCTACACTCCCTGCATGAATGCTACACTTCCTGCATGAATGCTACACTCCCTGCATGAATGCTACACTCCCTGCATGAATGCTACACTCCCTGCATGAATGCTACACTCCCTGCATGAATGCTACACTCCCTGCATGAATGCTACACTCCCTGCATGAATGCTACACTCCCTGCATGAATGCTACACTCCCTGCGTGAATGCTACACTCCCTGCATGAATGCTACACTCCCTGCATGAATGCTACACTCCCTGCATGAATGCTACACTCCCTGCATGAATGCTACACTCCCTGCATGAATGCTACACTCCTGCATGAATGCTACACTCTCTGCATGAATGCTACACTCCCTGCATGCCTGCTACACTCCTACATGCCTGCTACACTCCCTGCATGAATGCTACACTCCTTGCATGAATGCTACACTTCCTGCATGAATGCTACACTCCCTGCATGCCTGCTACACTCCCTGCATGCCTGCTACACTCCCTGCATGCCTGCTACACTCCCTGCATGAATGCTACACTCCCTGCATGAATGCTACACTCCCTGCATGAATGCTACACTTCCTGCATGAATGCTACACTCCCTGCATGAATGCTACACTCCCTGCATGAATGCTACACTCCCTGCATGAATGCTACACTCCCTGCATGAATGCTACACTCTTTATCACAGGGCTGGCACTAGGAGCTTTCTTTGGACCCATGGTAGCATATTTAGCAATTGCAAGCACTAAAAACAGTGGAATAATGACAACATACTGGTATGAATGCGTGGGTGGTGGTCGCTCACTTGTAAACAATAGCACACTGACGCTCCCTGGAGTGCCCGCACAGCTGGGCGCCACGCGGACGCGTCCGGGACGAATATCGTAAACCGAAGCAATCATCGTAAACCGAGTCAATATTTTGACGTAAAAATGTATCGCTAACCGAATTTATCGTTATCCGACGCCATCGTTAACCGAGGTATGACTGTATTCACAGCTTATCTGAGTGAGCTGAGCTTGTGATGTAGAACTACATCTGGGACCCTGGCCTCAATAATGCTGACTGACAGTGAAATATACCTGAAGTGATCTTATTTACCCTCTGAGTTACCTTTGTGAGTATTTTGTCTAAGTGATTTAGATGGATTTTGTGTTAATGCCAGAGTGAATGAGGTGTGTCCTATCATAGATGCCTTCAATGTAAAATAATTTTGTAGAAGATTAGTTTTTTATGTGGCAAATTATATGTACAGGGATATATTGTATCTTTTCTTCACTTTAACAATTTTATTATAGTTAAGGTATAAAATAAAAAAATAATTATAAGTGGCAAACACTCAAGGATATATAAAAGGACACAGATGCAACTAATGTGACATTGTATTGTGGCAACGTTTTGCTCTCCAGGGAAACGGTGCCACAATAAAATGTCACATGAGTTGTATCTGTGTCCTTTTACTTAACATTTTGTCGGTAATTCTACCATTATTACTGAGGATATAACTTACCAACTGGTTGACCAAGGCGCTCATACAACCAAAGGACGATGTCACAATCTGCTGGTAGATAAATGTACCTGAAAAAATAAGCAAGACTTAACATTTTACATTATGATCATTTTATTACTACCATACATGACTCTCACCACAGCTACTAACATTTTCTAATGAGCATCTTGTTCATGTGTAGTATTATAGCCTAAATAACTGCATTAAAGTGCTTCTCACCTAAATCCCATACCATTTAGTAGTCTAGTAAGGCCAACTAAAATGAACACTTATAATATCAATGCTGATGTACAAAATAAATTACTGGAATGAACTACTGTTTCTACTATTTTACAGTTAGCTCCATATATATGATATGAAAAGGACCTGGCAAACCTGTTTGCACAGGTTGTTGTGTTGTCCTGCTGCAAGGCGGGGTAGCAATGATATAGACTTCGGAGGCTTCTTACTTTATTTGTAATAACGTAAGGGTACACAGGCAGTGTGTTTGTGCCCATGGCTCGGGAAGGCCATGGCCTGCGAGGGAGAGAAGAGTAGGCCTGTTGACTGAGTCAAGGCCGATGAGTGAGTGAGAGGGATGCAGGTCTGAGCAGACTGAAGTGGGTATGGGCCTATAGGTGGCAGCACGAACATGTCGCAAAATATGAACTCAGCTGGCAGACAGCATAGGCTGTCTATGCAGACAGTACAGGCTGTCTACAACGCTTGGCCATGCACCCATGGTCGACCCTGAACATGACTGGCAGTAAAAAAAAACTTGGTCTCTCTCTCGCAAGAACAGGGCACAGAACACAAAATAAAAACATATATATATACACATATGGACATGTGTATATATATATATATGTGTGTATATATATACAGTGGACCCCCGAGTTTCGTAAACCCCGGAAATCGTACAATTATGTAAGTATAATATTGTCAGTGCTATTGGAAGTGTATTTTTGGGGGTCTGAAATAGACTAACCTACGTGACATTTTTCCTTAAGGGAGTAAATTCGTTCGGTAATGGCGCTTGAGCAGACTTCAGGAATGAAGTTTTTACGAAACTCGGAGGTCCACTGTATATAGGAGTAAGACGGAGAGCAGGATAGCAGATGAACAAGGAGGCTTTATGAAGGGTTGTTGAGATGGTTTGGACATATAGAAAGGGTGGAGCAAAATAGAATGACTTCGAGAGTGTATAAATCTGTAGTGGAGGGAAGGCGAGGTAGGGGTCGGCCTAGAAAAGGTTGGAGGGAGGGGGTAAAGGAGGTTTTGTGGGCGAGGGGCTTGGACTTCCAGCAAGCATGTGTGAGTGTGTTAGATAGGAGTAAATGGAGACAAATGGTTTTTAGGACTTGATGTGCTGTTGGAGTGTAGGCAAGGTAACATTTATGAAGGGTTTCAGGGAAACCGGCAGGCCGGACTTGATTCCTGGAGATGGGAAGTACAGTGCCGGCACTCTGAAGGAGGGGTGTAAATGTTGCAGTTTTGTAGCTGTAGTGTAAGCATGCCTCTGGCAAGACAGTGATGGAGTGAATGATGAAAGTTTTTCTTTGTCAGGTCACCCTGCCTTGGTGGGAAATGGCCGATGTGTTAATAATAATAATAATATTGGACATGGAAAAAAAAACTTCCTACAGAGAGGGAAGAAAAAAAAAAGGTGTGCTTGATGGTCTAAGGCAGTGAGCGTCGATGCATCACTGCACGCCTTCCTGCATCTAGACAGATACTGCAACACAGGAGACATCGCTGCAGCTGAGCTGTGACGTAACAGGGTACGGTCTCCTCTGGGACGGTGAAGCAGTCATCATAGTGTAGTTGCTGCAGGGTTCACTCAACCTGGGGCACAACCTGCTGGTGCCCTCAAGTGAGGCATCATCAGTAGTCGCAACTAGGCAGGACTTCTTCAGGCAAGCGACTCAGGAGGACATTTCTCGACTGGTACTGTCGCTGGCAAGTGTGGAGCAAGTCGTCGCAGAGACGACTCGGCGAAACATCTGGAAGTCATAACAGCATACACCTTATTGCAGTGAGTGGGCTAGCAGTCAAAGTGACATCATCTTTGTGCAGGCTGCTCACTGAAGCTGTGACACTAGGCTGACAGTTGCCTGCCGACAGGCTTAACTGTGGTTTGATGAGTGTCATTCTCTCGATAGTTGAAGTTACAGCAGAGGATGGTCTAAGCATCCTCAGACTGGTCGTCTACATATAACTGCACTGACGGTCTAGGAGGTGAAGTGGAAACGAGTCTTGATGGGAGAATCGTTGCGGGTGCGATTCAGCAGGGCATCACGAGCGGCAAACATAAAGAGCTTTCTGTACAAGGGGCTCGGACGCTCGTAACTGACACCTGAACTGACTCGTGTCAGCTGTCAAACGCGAGGGTCACACTGGGTGACAAGTAACACGAGGAAGTAACACAGGACACACGAAAACTGCACACACATACTGCACATGCCGTACAACAAGGCTTACTAGCAAATGATGCTTTTCTTTGCAAAAATCGACACTTTGCGGCAGCAGACCACAGCATGTGGCTTGGGACATCTGGCTTGGTAACCCACATGGCTTTGTGATCACCCCATGTGTCTTGCTCCATGTGGCTTTGAGTGACCTCGGGCACTCGGATACACAGCTCGAGCAAGAATTCACAAGGAAATTCACAGAAAACACGGCAGAGAGGGAGTGGACAGTGGTGGCGTACACTAGGGCGAGAGTGGCTGGTGAGAGACAGGACCGCGCACCTACCTTCCTCACCCATCCACCACACGAGGGAGACACCCACACTGAAATCACCACAAACTCACCTCTGCCTTGCTGAAATGGCCGTGCTGAGCTGAACAACACCAGCAGAACATACTGGTAAGGCTGAGCACGTGACTTGGACAGCATGGGACACTGTGGCGTGGAGTCACAGAGACGCCACTATATTTCTCGAAGAAATTCGACAAATTTCAGCCTGGATCCTGCTTGTACCTGTGTCTGGATGCTGAGATTTGCAGACACGACATCAGGATAACTCGTTAAGAGACGGATGCTTCTTGTGTAGGCTGATGAAGTGAAGACAACTTCATTCCTCTTCCTTCCCTCCTCGGGCAACACATATGCTGCTACCGCCACTGTCCACCAATGTTTACACAGGTTGTTGCGTCGTCCTGCTGCAAGGCGGGGTAGCAATGATAGACTTCAGAGGCTTCTTACTTTATTTGCAATAACGTAAGGGTACACAGGCAGTGTGTTTGTGCCCATGGCCCGGGTGGGGCATAATCTGCGAGGGAGAGAAGAGTAGGCTTGTTGACTGAGTCAAGGCCGCTGAGTGAGTGAGAGGGATGCAAGTCTGAGCAGACTGAAGTGGGTATGGGCCTATAGGTGGCAGAACGAGCATGGCGCGAAATATGAACTCAGCTTGCAGACAGCATAGGCTGTCTACAAACCCTCTCCAAAATTTTGGACTCTAAAAAACTGTCTAGAAGCAGAGAGATAAACTTAACTGAATCAGATGAATCTCGCATATGGCCTATAGACACGGCCAACAAACGTAATGTCTTCTTCTCTACTGCAGGATCAAAGCTACCAAGCAAAATTCCAAGCTCAAATACTCAACTGAAAGACTACCTTACTGGCAACTACCCAAATATTCTATATCTAGCTCCAAATAATTCTACTGAAGTCTCACTCATCATTAAATTATTAACCCCTTAACTGTCCAAACGTAGATCTACGTTATATTTTTTCTGCCTCCAAATTTGGCACGATTGGGCTGAGATGCCTGGTCAGCACAGAATGGGTCTTAACCCTTAAACTGTCCAAACATAGATCTACGTTCACTCCGTAGCGCTCATATTTTTGAAAAAAAAAAATAGTTTTTTTTTTAAATGAAGAGTGCATTTTTCTACAAGTTATAAGATAAAAAAAAATTTTAGGGTCAGTAACTTATCGAGATATAAGCCCCGTGAAGTTGGCGCTGGATGCTTACCTGACAGCAACATCGACTCCTGCCACTTGCAGAAGTGTTGCCGATATACCTTTTTTTCTCGTTTTTATTTTAATTTATAGATTTTTTATGTTCTGATAATTACAATTTATAATAGTTCTTGTGATTTCATAGCCAATCTTTGTTCTGACACTAATATTAGGTACTGAAATAGTACTCAAATAGTCACAATCACACCGACAGGTGAACATTTTCACCTGCCTGTCATTTACTATTGCCTAGAAATATATACAAAGTATTTATAGGTCGCAGCAATGGACACGCTGGAGAATACCTTGAAGCATGATGTTATGACGTGTCAACAAACTGCTGACAGGCAGTGACATTTGATGAATGTACACTCAGGAAACCCTGCTTTGTTTGTTTTCAGTTACACACAAACATGTTTGTATGTCTATCTATCTGTCTGTCTGTATCTGTCTATCTGTCTGTCTATCTGTCTGTGTCTGTCTAGCTCTGCTTATCTGTCTTTGTGTGTGCCTGGAGTATATATATATGAAATTCCTTGAAGAATGGTGTTATGACAAGTGTCAGATAACTCTTGACAGCCCAGTGACATTTGATATATGTCAGCAGTGCTGGAGGGAACCCTCCCTTTGTTTTCAATGTTACACACAAACATGTCTGTCTGTCTGTGTGTCTGTCTTTCGGTCTGCTTGTCTCTGTCTCAGGAAATGTCGTAAAACTGTTGGTTTACGAGCCGCTCCCTGATTCCTGAGCAAGTAAAAATGCATATTTGCGTCATGCTTATTTATGTCTTATATCTAGAAGCACTGTATAGCACTTTGCCTGGAATTTTTGGGTTATCCTAGGTAATTTACACTATGTATAATAACTTTACTTATACAAATAAATACAAATACAATTTTATTTCTTTGCTCGTGTACATAGGTTTACATTACAATCATAAATTGAGGTGCAAGGAGAGTCTCTGGCATGCCTTGGCATTAGGGGCACCTTAATCTAATGGCTTATAGAATATGAACATATTATTGGAGTAATTGAGTGAGTTTGTATTGGTAGATCGTTCAAATTATGATATGATGATAATACATTGTTCATTACAAAATGATGATAGACATTGTAACAAGTGTTTAGTAGGATGGAACATAATAGTAAAAATTAAATTATCTTAATGAAAATAACATTGAGCATTTTGAGAGTAATTTACAGTTTGAGTATTTAGTTTAGGGTGATTAGGTGGTAACATAATTGTAAAAATTGAAATTATTTTATAGGAAAATAACTTTGAGCATTTTTGAAGGCAATTTACAGTATGAGTACAGTGGTACCTCGAGTTACGATGGTCCCCAAAATCGCCCTTTTATGTAAGTTTATTTTTTTAAATGCTTTTGTAAGTATATTTTTGGGGGTGTAAAAGGACTAGTCTATTTTACATTATTCCTTATGGGGATAAATTCGTTTGGTAATGGCACTTGAACAGCATTCTCGAACGAAAAAATATCGTAACTCGAGGTACCACTGTATTTAGTTTAGGATGAGTACAGTGGTACCTCGGTTTACGATGTTATCACCTTACGTTATTTTCGGTAACCGATATTTATAACGTAAGAAATTTGTTTGTGGTTTACGATGTTTGCTTCGGTTACCGACATTCGTACCGGACCTGTCCGCTTGGCGCCCAGCTGAGCGCGCACTCCAGGGAGCGTCAGTGCTATTGTTTACAAGCGAGAGCGACCACCCACCCACACCCACGCATTCATACCAGTATATTGTCATTATTCCACTGTTTTTAGTGCTTGCAACTGCTAAATAAGCTACCATGGGTCCAAGGAAAGATCCTAGTGCTAAGCCTGTGGCAAAGAGGAACAGAAATATATGTACGATAGAAGTGAAGAAGGAGATAATAGAAAAATATGAAAGTGGAGTGCGTATCAGTGAGCTGGCCAGGCTGTATGGTAAACCCTATTCTACCATCGCTACCATTGTGGATAAGAAATATTTAAGTAAAATCAAGGAAGCTGTTGTTGCAAAAGGTGCATCTGTGATCACAAAACAGAGACCACAAGTGGTGGAAAATGTGGAAAGGTTGTTGTTGGTGTGGATCAACGAGAAACAGTTAGCAGGAGATACTGTTTCGGAGGGAATAATATGTGAAAAAGCAAGGCAGTTGCATGATGATCTCCTTAAGAAAATGCCTGCAACGAGTGAAGTGAGCGAATTTAAAGCCAGCAGAGGCTGGTTTCAAAAATTTAAGAAGCGTACTGGCATACATAGTGTTGTGAGGCATGGTGACGCAGCCAGTTCTGACAAAAGTGCGGCTGAAAAATATGTTCCTGAATTCCAGGAGTACCTAGAGGCTGAACAATTCCTCCCCCAACAAGTGTTTAATTGTGATGAAACAGGCCTGTTTTGGAAGAAAATGCCCAACAGGACCTACATTACTCAGGAGGAAAAGGCACAGCCAGGACATAAGCCTATGAAAGACAGGCTAACGTTGATGCTTTGTGCCAATGCAAGTGGTGATTGCAAAGTGAAGCCTTTACTAGTGTATCTTTTGAAAATCCCGAGTGTTTGGCAGATGCGGTGTCAGCAAGTCTAACTTGTGTGTGATGTGGAAGTCTAACAAAAGGCTTGGGTCACAAAGGACATTTTCTTAGATTGGTTCAATGAAGTGTTTGGCCCCAGTGTGAAGAAATATCTATTGGACAATAATTTGCCACTTAAGTGCCTCCTGATAATGGACAATGCTCCTTGTCATCCTCCAAACTTGGTAGAGAAAATTGTGGAGGAGTTTAAATTCATCAAAGTGAAGTTCTTGCCCCTAATACCACTCCTCTCCTCCAGCCCATGGACCAGCAGGTCATTTCCAACTTTAAAAACTCTATACCAAAGCAATGTTTCAAAAGTGCTTTGATGTGACCACAGACATGAACATAACCCTAAGAGAATTTTGGAAAACCATTTCCATATGCTGCATTGTGTACACCTTATAGGTAAGGCTTGGGAGGGAGTGACTACCAGGACTTTGAACTCTGCCTGGAGAAAATTGTGGCCAGACTGTGTCCTAGGGAGGGATTTTGAAGGTTTTGGGGCTGAGCCTCAGAACCCTGAGCCTGAGCCTGAGCCTGAGCCTGTTTTGGAAGAAATTGTGGAATTGGGCAAGTCTTTGGGGTTAGAGGTGAGTGGTGAGGATGTGGAACAGTTGGTGGAGGAGCACAAGGAAGAGCTAACCACTGAAGATCTGCAAGAGCTTCAACAGCAACTGGAACAAGAGAGCAGAGGTCAGGACAATGGTTCAGAGGAGGTGGAGGAGGTGGAACAAAATGGAAGAATGTGCCTTCTTCAAGGATTAGGACATTTGTGGAATGTGGAGCAAGGTGCAAGCATTTATGGATGAATATCACCCTAACCATGCTGTTGCAGGCCGTGCTGGCAACCTGTACAATGACACAGTGGTGTGTCATTTCAGGGATGTGTTAAAGAATCGCCAGACACAGATCTCCCTGGACAAATTTGTTGTTAGAAAGAGGTCTAGTGACTCTCAAGCTGGTCCTAGTGGCATTCAAAGAAAAAGGGAAGTAACCCCAGAAAAGAACTTACCACCTGCAGTGTTAATGGAAGGGGATTCCCCTTCCAAACACTAGCATACTACTCCACCTTCTCCCCTCCTCCCGTCCTCCACACATCAACAACTCTTCAATAAATGTAAGTGACATGTTATTGTACAATATTTGCATGTATATTTATGTATTCTTTATTAAATTTGTATTATTTAATGTCCAAAAGTTCTAAAAATATTTTATTTAACTACTTTTGGAAGTCTTGGACGGATTAAATTTATTTCCATTATTTCTTATGGGGAAAATTGATTCGTTTTACGATTGTTTCGGCTTAAAATATGCCCTCTCTGACGGATTAAAATCGTAAACCGAGGTACCACTGTAGGTGGTTTTTGAGAAGAGTCTTAAATTGATTTTCAGACAAGGTTATTTTAGCATTTCATGGTAATGAGTTCCAGATTCTGGGGCCCTTTATGTGCATAGAATTCTTACATAGGTTGCTGTGGACATGGGGTACATCAAAAAGTGATCTGTGTCTTGTGTTATGGTCATGGGTCCTATTAAAGTTGGTGAGGAGAATTTTGAGCGAAGGGTTAATATTAGAATGTAGAGTTCTATGTATGTAGTAGGCACAAGAATATGTGTGAATGTACTTTATGGTGAGTAGTTTTAGACTTTTGAATATTGGTGGAGTATGCTGTCTAGAGTACGAATTTGTTATCATTCTGACTGCAGCCTTTTGCTGGGTTATGAGTGGTCTAAGGTGATTTAATGTTGTTGATCCCCATGCACAGATTCCATACGTGAGATATGGGTAAATGAGCGAGTGATATAGTGCAAGGAGAGCTGATTGAGGCACATAGTAGCGTATCTTAGATAATATGCCTACTGTCTTAGAGATTTTCTTGGAAATTTGTTGTATGTGTGTTTGGAATTTAAGGCTACTGTCAATGTGGATTCCTAGGAATTTTCCTCTTTGAGTCTTGTGATGGGTGAACCTTGATGTTAAGTGGAACATTTGTACTCTGTTTCCAGACTGTATAAGTAGGTCTTGTCAGTATTTAGAGTAAGTTTATTAGTCGTCATCCATGCTGATATTTTCTGTAATTCTGCATTAACAGTATTGGCCAGTATGACTGGATTTGGGTGAGAGAAGACATATGTTGTGTCATCCGCAAATAATATGGGTTTGAGTAGTTGTGATGCATTAGGTAGGTCATTGATGTAAATGAGGAATAGAGTGGCCCAGACACTTCCTTGAGGGACTCCGACTGTAATTTGTTTTGTGGAAGAGTTCACTCCATTTGTGTACACGTATTGGCTTCTGTTACTGAGGTATGACTTTATGTAGTTGAGGGTGCCCCTTATACCATAGTGTGCTATTTTGTAAGCAGTAAATCATGATCGACGTTAAAGCTTTGCGTAGATCAATGAAGATTCCCAGTGGACTTCTTTCTTCTCAAGTGCGTATATATTAACTCCAACATGTGCTAATACATCTTTGTGCTTTGTTGTCCTGAATCCAAACTTTACAGGGGTTGAGTACATTGTGTGAGAGAGGTAGGAATAGATTTGTCTATGAATTAATTTTTCAAAGATTTTAGAGAGCAGTGGTAAATTAGAATTGGTCTATAATTATTCAAGTTCTGTTTGATCACCTCCTTTATGGATCGAGGTGACCCTAGCTATTTTGAGAATTGATGGAAGTGGAGGCTTTCAATGGATTTATTGAATAGTGTTGCAATAATTGGTGACAGTACCTGTGAAGCTTTTTGTACATAAAAGGTGGTAAGCTGTTTATGTCTCCTGCCTTGTTTTTAAGGGTGTTGATTATGAGCGAGACTTCTATTGGGTTGGTAGGAGCTAGGAATAGCGTATTAGGGTAGGTGTTTGGAGGTAGTCTGTTGGACGGTGTTGAGCTTGGGATTTTACTTGCTAGATTCTTTCCTATGGTGGAGAAGAAAACATTAAGTCTGTTTGCTGTCTCAGTTAGGTGAGAGTAGGGTTCATCTGTTTTGATAATTTGATGGTATTGTTTTGTTATCTTTTATTTCCTAGAATTGCTGATAGGGTTTCCAGGTCTTTTTCATATCACCTTTTATGTTATGGAATCTGTTCTCATAATATAATTTTTTTGACCTTCTTATCAGGCTGGTAAGGATTGATGAGTAGCGTTTGGATTGTTCTCTGGTTATTAGACCCCTTCTGTATTGTTTTTCATATTGGTGCCTTTTGTTAATGGATTTAAGGATGCTGGGTGTTAGCCAGGGATTGTTAAGTCTCTTAGCTGTGATCTGTTTAGTTTTTAGGGCAATGTTTGTTATAGAGGTGGTGGGTTTTTTAAGGAAATTTTGATGCATTCATTAGTATCTGTATATGTTTCTAACTCATTATGCCAGTCATGTAATCATAGCTGTTATAAAGTTATTACAGCTGACTCTTATGTAGTCTGAAGGTAACTTTTGAAATATCTTGGGGCAATTACCTAGGTTGGTTATGAGAAATGTGGTAGTGGTCTGTGGTGTTGTCTGTGATTATGCCTGATTTCAGAGGGGATATAGTGTTAGTCCAGATGTGGTCTAATAATGAGATACTGTCTCAGAGATTCTTGTAGGTTTTGATATTGTTGGTAGTAATAAGCAGTTGTTCATAGCGTTTGTGAATTCTGTTACCTGTGGGTCCTGGTCATGTAGGAGATTTATGTGAAATCTCCTGTGAGCAGCAA